>JAAVUA010000140.1:0-131052 GCA_014898875.1 Fusarium miscanthi
GTCCCTGCCTACTTAAACGACAACCAGCGACAGGCCACCAAGGACGCCGGTTCCATTGCCGGGCGCAACGGCCTCCGTATCATCAACGAGCCTACTGCCGCTGCCATTGCCTACGGTCTTGGTGCCGGTAAGTCTGAGAAGGAGCGCAACGTTCTCATCTACGATCTCGGTGGTGGTACTTTCGATGTTTCTCTCCTCAACATCCAGGGCGGTGTCTTCACCGTCAAGGCTACCGCTGGCGACACACATCTTGGTGGACAGGACTTTGACACCAACCTCCTCGACTATTGCAAGAAGGAGTTCGGCCGTAAAACCAAGAAGGACCTCTCTGGCGATGCCCGTGCCCTCCGACGTCTCCGAACCGCTTGTGAGCGTGCCAAGCGTACTCTCTCCAGCGGTGCTCAGGCTACCATTGAGATCGACTCTCTCTTCGACGGTGAGGACTTCACCATGTCCATCACCCGTGCCCGTTTCGAGGACCTTAACGCCAAGGCTTTCTCTGGCACCATTGAGCCCGTCGCTCAGGTCCTCAAGGATGCCCAGATTGAGAAGAAGGCCGTTGACGAGATTGTTCTCGTCGGTGGTTCTACTCGTATCCCCAAGATCCAGAAGCTTCTCTCCGAGTTCTTCGACGGTAAGAAGCTCGAGAAGAGCATCAACCCCGATGAGGCCGTTGCGTACGGTGCGGCTGTACAGGCCGGAATTCTGTCTGGAAAGGCTACTTCTGCTGAGACCTCCGACCTCCTCCTCCTCGATGTCGTTCCCCTGTCCCTTGGTGTCGCCATGGAGGGTAACATCTTCGCCCCCGTTGTTCCCCGTGGTACTACTTGCCCTACCCTGAAGAAGCGGTACGTTGATTTCCTAGTTCCCAAGTCTTGTTTTTCATTTCTGGTCATGTTTCTGAAGTGTTTTGGCCAAATCCCCGCCTCGTGCCAATCGTCTCACATTCCACATGCTCTTGTGCGGAGTCCCACAAAAGCCTCATAATCCTCAGCCTTGCGTCAGAACCTTAGGCCTAAGGCTCTTCAGCATTTAGGATAACCCTATCCAACATTCATCAAACTTTACGAAATTTTAGATGATCTTTGGAATATGAACTAACAATGAATTCATTAGAACATTCACGACCGTTGCTGATAACCAGCAGGTAAAAAATGCACTGTCTTATTCTTTCAGAACGTTTTACTAACTCGTAATAGACTGTTCAGTTCCCCGTCTTCCAAGGCGAGCGCGTAAACTGCGAGGACAACACTTCCCTCGGAGAGTTCACTCTTGCCCCTATCCCCCCCATGCGTGCTGGTGAGGCCGTCCTCGAGTGTGTCTTCGAGGTCGACGTCAACGGTATCCTTAAGGTCACTGCTACTGAGAAGACCTCCGGTCGCAGCGCCAACATCACCATCTCCAACTCTGTCGGCAAGCTCACCACCGACGAGATCGAGAAGATGGTCAACGACGCTGAGCAGTTCAAGAGCAACGACGACGCTTTCCAGAAGAAGTTCGAGGCCAAGCAGCAACTCGAGTCTTACATCGGCCGTGTTGAGGAGATCGTCTCTGACCCCACTCTGTCCCTTAAGCTCAAGCGTGGCCAAAAGGAGAAGATCGAGAGCACTATCAGCGACGCCATGGCTGCTCTTGAGCTCAACGAGTCTTCCGCTGAGGACCTCAAGAAGCAGGAGCTTGCCCTCAAGCGCCTTGTCACCAAGGCTATGTCTTCCCGATAAATGTACAATGCTGTTAGGAATTGCAGCAATGTAGATATCATGGAGTACTGATGCTGGAGCAAAGAACCGAGCACCCTCGACGCCTCGCGAGAGGCGATGGGGTTTACGACTGGCCGCGGTGGATTTTCCTTTGTCATTTACGGTAATTGGACGAGGACAAGCCAAGGCATATGAAAAGTTCTGCATGTTTCATGGGTATGCCGCGCTAGGACATGGGCGGCTATGACTACTAAAATGAGAGCTGATGGGAAAATGGTCCAAGGATGGTTGTGGGCTTGTTGGGCCAGAGCCTGCAAGAGCGGATGATGGCCTGTGAATTTAAGCATAGACAGGGTAGAATGCAGATACGGAATGATGCCTTTTTACCAACTCAATTATTTGTCTTAGAGCTGCTTTGTGATGTTACGTGTGGATAATCCATGATGATCACTTGACTGCTTAAGATGGGTTCTGATAGGGTTTGTTTCCTCTCCATCGCGTAGCAAACAAGCTTAATTATTCATGTATGAGATAATATTGGATGAAACAGGTTGGCTTACCTCGTTCGCGCGGGTCTCCAACGTTTAATATCATCAGGATGGATCTTTGCTGGCTGAAATAAGTTGGTGTAGTTAACTTTCTACTAATATAATCACTGGTCATATAGAAGTGAAGTTTTAGAAATAATTTATTATAAATAACTTGAGTTTGTTATAAACTTAATAGCTTATTAGTAAATTTTAAAATATTATAAATATTAATTTTAAATATTTAAATTTACTTTAAATTTATTAATATTATAATAAAATTATATTAATAAAATTATATTAATTAAAAATATATAAAAGTAATTTTACTTAATTACTAAATATATAATTATAATTAAGACAAGATATATATAAGCTATATGTAAATTTATTATATCTTACTGTATATATTATAGATCACCCTTAAGTAAGGTATATTAGCTAAAGGGCAAACAAGCACCAACTCCTCACATCAGGAGATTATACCTATATCTTAGTAGTATTTTCTCAACCCGCTTGATTCTTAAGCTTATTACCTAGAAATGTTATTTTCAGGTATGTGACCTTTAACTTACCGAAGAAAAAAAGCATCAGCTCTACCTAGTGGGCCGAAGCTCCCTCTTTTGTCTAAATATGAAGAGTGTATGGCTTCGCTGCTATTTAAAGCTTTAGATATATTAAATTTAACACTTAAAGTAATACAGAACATTAGATTTTATACCCGCCTTAGCTTGCCAATCCTGCCCTACGTTTGGAATCAGAACAATGCGAATAGGTATCCCTAAGCCTCATCCTAAGTTTCATCCTAAGCTTTATAAAATATGTCAAATTTTGGGCTTAAACTCATATTAATGACTAGGGATGGTTGCCAGCGAGATAAATTAAAATTATTTCCGAGTCAATTGGTCGTCCCACGCATGTTGCTTTTGGTGAGTATGAAATGGTGTCAATCACCAACCAGTATAGAAGCCAAAAGACCACCAAACCAGTCATGTCTCAAGGCACCCATGCTCAAGTACCAATCATTTCTCATCCTATCACGTTAAATACACCGTTGCCTTGTCAAATCCACTGGCGTTGCTTTCCCAAGTACATCTAAAATCGATCCCAAAATCCACCTTGCTACGAAAGATTCTGATCCTGACTATCAGATCGAGTAGTGCACCGAAAGGGCGATGATGATTGCGGGATAGACAACAGCCTCAACGAGAAGTTGCTGTTTGAGAGTACCGCGCTGGTCCTTGGTAAGGCACTGCATTTCTCCGTGAGTGTACCACGATATAGTCGAGTTGAGCTTGCCGTAGAGCACGATAGGGCCGATGAAAGGGAAGAAGAGAGTGAGGATCATGACCCACATGAACATTCGCTTTCCTCGTTGAGCAACCATGTCAGCATGCTGGCGGTGGATACGAATATCCTCACGGGCCTCTTCGATAAGGCGAGCCTCCCTCTGGGTGAAGGGGCTGTCGGCGAGGGGATCGAACTCAGATTGGCAACGACCAACGCGTTGACCGTTGACGTTGGTGGAGAATCCAGGAGTATGAGCCCCAGTGTGAACGGTGGAAATGCTTGGCTGGAAGTTTCGATACCACACACGGTGAGTGCCTGGCTTTGGGTCGGTAGGTGGGGGAGTATCGAGGATAGCAGAGGATGAGATTAGCATATCAGTGACTCTGTCATTTGCTATGACCTCGTCAGTTATATCTACGCATGAAAGCGTTGCAACTTACAATCACGGGGACGGTGCGCCTGAGGCAATCGATGAAGGTGAAGAATACGGGCAGGTCGCGTGACATCATCACTTGTGGACGAAGGCCAGAAGCTTCTCTTTGGAGGAGAAGGAGTTTTTGGGAGAGGAGGTGAGTTTTCAGTGCTGATCGTGTTAGACCTTCCCCTGGCCCCAAAGTTGCCTGCACTCTGACTGTGATCCTCTTCACCCCTCTGTCGTTTGAACTGCTGTAACATCGCAGCCTCTGGAAGACTGACAAGAGGAAATGGAAGACGAGGAATCTTGGACAAAAAGTCATCGTGAGGAACATGGGCAGGTTTGTCAGAGTTGGACTCCTGAAATCGTCTTTTGTACAGTGGCTTGTCAAAAATAGTCAGGGGGGTTTTGGGAGGATCACGACCAAGATTCTTGCGAATTCTATTCCAACTGAAGCCGAAATACCTTTCACCATCAGGCGAAACTGTCTCGTCGGTTTGGGCGTTTCCATGAGGAGCTGCGTCCGAGTCGAGGCTCTGATAGCTGCCTCTCTTGGGAGGCAGGTCTGAGAGGAGGATGTTCTCGTGGCCGGGCGTCTGTTCAGATGGCTCCCTGCGAAATAAATTGGAGAAACAAGCAGTAGATTCAGGTAATCGCGACTTGGCCTGGGAAAAGTTGCGAGTTGTGTTTGAGGCATAAGTTCCTGGGCCTACGCCATACTGCGGGACAGATACGGGGAGTTCCGTTCCTCTGTCGGTGCGAACACGGCATGAGCCGTACTTGTTGTTACCAGGAGGATGTCGAATGATTCTGTCTCTTGAGCCGTAAGAGCGGGGATGAAGCTCACGCTCCGTCACGTCGGATACGTCAGCGACACTACTTCCAGTTCCCTTTGCAATGCTGTCGTGATAGTCTTGCTGCATCGAGTCAAAAGCATGTTCGGTCGTGACAGTCTGCCAATCACCCTCCGTGCCAGTGAGAGGTCGGTTCTTGACAAGAGAAGCAATTTCACCTTGTAGTCGTTTATCAGGGACTGGGACACGGCGGATCGCTTTTTCCTCCCGATGAACAGGAACCTTGACCTCTTCATCGACATTCTAAGCCGAACGAATAGCCGCAGCGTTGTAGAAGGATGCAACAGGAGCAACCCTCTGCGAAGCGATGGGGAAGCTCCCATCAGCAGATCGCGGGAGAGATTCCTTTGAGGAGATGGCGAAGCCGGCTTGGCGCAGCGCACTACTGACTTCTCGCTCGGCTGATGAACGTAGAAAGCCCGAGTACGCATCTGTGTCATACTTGAAAGGGTCTTCATCGCTGTCGGATGAGGCACGAGAGTACATCCCGGGTGCATTCTGTGTATGATTGCCCTGTGAATAGCCCTCGGGATCGTAAGGGACGCAAGTGTCTGGGTCTTGGTTGCGAGCTGATTCGCTGTAGAAGCTGGACGCGGAGTGAAACGAGTGCAAACGGGGAGCTGATCTCGGCCCATTTTGCACGGACAGTTGAAGGGACGGGTCACCAGGTGCGACGAGCTCAAAATTGTGCGTTTGCGGTACCCAGAGATTATGATTAGGCTGAGACTGGCTTTGTTGTTTGTTCCCGAAATTGAAGTTGCCTCGACGCTTCAGTGGTCGAGTTGAAGATTCTGCGTGACTTTCAAATGCATCCTCTCCAGCGACCGTCTCCCATTCAGAAGCAGCATGATTATCGCTTGAAGGTTCATTGATCTTTGGCACAGCGAGGCCAGTGTCCGCATTGTTGAGTCGGGACGGACGCTCAGCGACAAATCTGGTTGGGTCTGGGCTCATACAGCGAGACATGACAGGGCCGGGAGATGAGAAGTCGCGTAGCTGAACACCATCCTTGACCTCAATTCCAGATTTCGCAAAAGGATCCGAATGGCATGAAATGGAAGAGGAGGTGGTGTTACGCCCGTGACGCGTATCTCGGGCCGAATTGTCGCTCTCAGTGTATGGAAGCGACTGTCGACATTAGCATTCGAGTGTTTGTAAGTGAAAGAGTGCGTTACTTACATTTTCGGATAGCGGGTTCATGTTGAAGCTTGGAGGGACTTCAAGCATCAAGATAGCAGTGAAGCTTTGAATGAATGAGTGTGTGATGAAAAGAAGTGAAGTGAGGCGTAGAAAAGAAAGGAGCCTGAGAGATTCTTCAACGTGATGTTGAGTCAAAGTAAACCGCGATGTTCTTAAACAGACCAGCAAATCCCGTCAGAGCGCGCACTTTTATTGTAGCAGGCTGTCCGTTTCAAGCGGGTTTGGCATTCGGTGTGTGAGGGAAACGGTGTTTATCACGACTAGTCGAAGACCATGATGAATTGAGTGGTGAGTGAGACGACTGCGCTCATTATAACGAGGGGTCTTCCCCCGCCTACCTACCTACCTACCTACCTAAGGTACCTGCCTAGGTAGGCTAAGGATGTTGACTGAGGCACCAAGCTTGTCATGCTCGCCGCAGTGAATGGGAGGTTGGAGGGTAAACATTGGGAGCATGAGGTTTGGCGGCTACAAAGTTTGGCGGGGGCAGTGCCGACAGCTGCCACAGGTCAGAGGTCGGTGTACGTTATTCCAGGGATCTATCGAACATATTTGTGAGCCCTTGGGCATACTCTATGTAGGAAAAAAGATCTTTTAGTGTTGGAATTGATGATAGAGTAGTCTTGGGGTTGTCAGAAGACTCAAGATGTTGAAGTATGCCCTTGATCGAGATGGACTCCCGGAAACCCTCCAATTGGAGGCTCTTCCGTGCAGTTGACACATTTACAACTGACCAGTTAAAGTAAGACATTGGGCGTCAGAATAGGCGTAAGGCGCCTTTTTCTAACTGCCGGTTCGTCAGGTCGCTTATCGCGACAATCCTGGTCAATCAATGTCGAGCCAATGTCAAGTCGACGTCAATGTCCATTGTCAATCCCTCCAACCCCTTCGACCCGCTCCCTTTCCATCAGATTCAACAGCTGTACCTGTCATTGTTAATGTCACAGTCACTCTTGCATTGCGGGCACTAACAAGGCGACCTGTTGCACTCCCCACTGAAGCATCTCGAGAAATAGGTACGGTACAAGCTTTGCCAAGCTCGCTTCTCGTCCGTCTGGCCACTCCACACTTTGGTTTTTGGAATCGCAAATCAGCGTGGCGATCGAGTCGAGTCGATCCACGACTACCTAACCTAACCAACGGACCAACTGAAGCAGCTGTCTGTTCAACTCTGCTTCGTCAACAACTCTGACGTTGGCTCGTTGAGGTTCGAGGGTCATACTAGGACAATAAACAATGACAATGACAATGACATTGTGCGCACAAACTTCGAGTCACTGGGACGAGCTCCCCCATGAGATCCTCCTCCAGATCTTGTGCTGTGAGTTGCACCCAGCTTACCTACCTTACCACCTTACCTCGACTTAATTCTTATCCCTCAGTACCCCGCTATCGCATAAACCATCAATTCCAATTACCTACTGACCACGTGCACCTTTGCTTCATCAGACCTTGAGCCTCATCAATTGCCCAAACTCCAACTTGTTTCACGAAATTTTAGAGAAGTTGTTCTTGACGATGAATTGTGGAAACATCACTGCTTTGAGCGTTCATCATGGTATGCCTTTCTTCGAAATCGCAGAAAGGTCTTTGCATCTCTACCCGAGTCATCTTTAAGTAGTGCCACAGAAGCTGAAGACGAAAATGGTTCTCTGCTGGACCAAGATGATTCATGTCGACTTGACAAACACCATTACCAATTCCTTCAAGACATGGCAAACTGGGATCCGGCATTCCCTGACGAGCATGTCTCGTGGTACAACGAATACATCCAACGTCAGGGACCGCCAGCTATCAACTGGCTTGAGACGCCACGGTTGAAACAAGGCACTATGGAGCATTTCATCGAGGTCAGAGGTATGGCCCTGTTCAGCCCCAACAATGGCAATGACGGCATTGGCAGTTTGATGGCCGTCTCACCACTCGACGACGGGTCTGTATGTCTCTGGGACGTCAATGGCACCAGGGGCAAGCGAGGGGGTATTATCGCGACCAGTAAACCGGACATACTTTTCTTCGACGGCCGCGGAGACCAGAACACGAGGCGGTCCAAAAAGATCGACACAGGTGTCACTGAATGCGTCAGTGTCAATAACAGCAACAACAGGGCTGTCTTTGCTGTGCAGAGTCGTGAGTGCCGAAAAAATAATCAACTGCCCCTCCTAATAACTACAATTATAGATCTCATTGAAGTCGATCTCAGCCGCCTTGAAGTTGTAAATCGGCACTCTTTCGAATGGTCAATCACAACGTTATCACAGATCCAGGACGGTATCCCAATGACTGTTGGCACCTCATTGGGTATTCATCTTCAAGACTTCAGGGCGCCATCACAATTCCATGGGGATGTCGTGGAGAGGCTAGATATCCCTGGGGAGGAGGACAATCCTTTCAAGGGAATCTTTGATCCGAACCCATTGCCGCCGTACGCCTCATTGTCTCAGCCAACGCCAACGAGCATTCTACACTTACCAAGCCCAGCCGGCGATAATGCAGTGTCGGACGACATTTACGTGGCGGGGAGATTCTCCAATATTCTTCATTACGACAGGCGCCACTTCCCCAAAATCATGGGGTCTATTTACTCGGGTTCAAGGTTGTCCAGTCTAGCGGCGCTGCCTTATCCATTCTCTACATTAGACCACGAAGTACGACGTCGCGGAGAACTCACAGCTGAGAGAGTCTATGAGTGCAAGACAGCTGGTAGCGGGCGAACCCTAATCGCAGGCGGGGAGTACAAAACCAAAGGCTCGCTCGAGGTATACGGCCTGGACGCTGTCGACCTATCAAGTGACGGACCCATGCAGCAGAACTCAACTATGAAGAATCGGTATACTGCAGCTTCATCCATCATCCTGTCGGTGATCAACCACGGAACCAAGGTTGCATTCTCAGATGGGGCCGGGCAGATTAAGTGGTTTGAAAGGGACGGATATACGGAGTGCCGTCGAATCAAGGTTGGTCACAGCGACGTGCCCACTCAAGCATCACTCTTCGCTTCCATGCCAGGGTCCGACGATCTCGCAAGGAAGATCTTATCCACCAAGACAAGGCAAGATCGTGACCGACCAAACGAAGACAATGTCATCTTCTGGACGGGAGATAAGCTTGGTATGGTTAGTTTCACAGGAGATACCTTGTTCACGCCCGACGATTTCCAGGACAAGAACAAGGAGGTCACGGCAGAAGAGCGTCAGCGTCAGCAATATTCTCAAAGGATGCGGGAAGCACTGGAGAAGCAGGCCGATGATGCTAGGTTTGTTCAAGGACTTGGGTTGTAATGAAAAAGAGTGCGATTGGATCTGAGAAAGCGACAATGGGGAGGCTTTCGGCGACATTGCGAGATATGGCGAGGATCTGTCGAGCTACATACGACTTTAGGATGAAAAGGAGGTTCTAACAAAAGAAATAAGCAATCCCGGCACATAGAAAAATAACTCAAACTCCAAACAGTTTTGACTTTGAGTGCCGCACGATATCACCATCACGAGACACAGTGATCGTCGGTGGAGAAATGGTCTTTTGGGGTCGAAACGATGGTGAATACCTACTGAATAATGAGGCGCGTGGCGAAGAATTGGTGGATACAACAGTAATGAGCGGGCACTAGGAATGAGTGATGAGCAAAACTAACAAGCATAAAGCTAGTAGCATCGGCATACTAATAACTAGGGGAAGGATACTTGCATCCGGGTGCAAGATGAGATGATGAGGGCTGATTTATGCAAGCAAGCCTCAGGGAGCAAGCACTTCTGATGTCAAGTCTAAAGGCTTCCTAAGATATACTACTAGACTTACCTAAGTCTTTTTATCTCTTAGAAAAGAGGTCCGAAGTTTTCTTGCCTCCGAACAAGACATTAGTCTTGTGGTCGTGGTCAGAATTAGGCGAAGGTAATGATGATGATAGACTGTACAGATTAGACTGTCTGCAGTCTTGCTTGATCGACTTTTATGAGAAGGTGGCCCTGAATCTGTATTTATGAGATCGATCTTATACGGTGTTACCGGAAGAAGTGGAGTGTAAACTTCCGTGCTTAGAGCACGATCCAAGTCTCAAGAGTTAAGCTGAGACTAAAAGAGACAGATGAGATGAAATCAGAAGCACGGTAGTTCTAAGGTGTAGACCGTAAATGAAGTCCACGATATCCCTGGCAGTCAATCTCAAAGAGCCAAGCTAGCTTTGGGTGGCATGTCATAGTCCAAGCTGTCACTCGCACTCAGAGATCTCAAGTTGACGACAGCGGCTTGGTTCCAGAGCCCGTGCTTTGAACGGAACCCTACTGTCTCATTAATTGCCGGTTCTTCTGTTGCAAAACATGGACTTCCAGAAATACCAAGGGAAGGAAAAGTATCGATTGACATGAAGTTCAGAAAACCAGGGCAACCAATCGCAGACAGGGATCTACACCCCCTGGCCAATGAGGGTCTCGGCAGAGTGAGCGCTTACGGACAGGTCAAGACGGCAGATTCTGTTGCTTATCGGGATAAGTTAGAAGGCCTCAATGCTGGATTGGGCCCTCGACATTAGAGAAACCACGTATGAGCCTCGATGGGAATCGCCAATAGGGGTAGGCAGTATTACAGCAAGCCCTGTGAAGTACAGATGGATCTCTGCTATAACCAATTGCTCATACACGCATGATTGCAGCCAGATCCAAAAGGGTATCCCGGCCTCGGACACGCGGTGCTTGTCAACCCTTGACGGGAAGTGGACTTGGTAGTGGAGATAACCATGGTGCGTTGTCAGCTTGACAGTGAGTGCTGGTGTTTTAGTTCGCCTTGCTGAAGAAAACAAGCGAGCGAAGGGAGCAGGCGAGCATGCAAGCCAGAAGATGAAGCTCCAGTCTGGTCTTGGTCGGCCTTGGTTCTTTAGCTCATGTGCCGTCGTCTATCATGCCGCCAAGGGCCTCAAGTAATCGACAGTGGCTGATCTGCTGCTACTGTAGAAAACTGGTTTGCTGCCCTGGATTCGGAAACTTAAGGGGAAAATCCCTGAAAATCAGAGTCAGTCCGACTGTTTCGGCCGGGGTTTCCTTTTTATAGAAAAACCGGGCGCATCTCGTCCGACTCAAGGGAAGCGAAAGGGGCTCACTGTGTACTTGGTGAGAAGCTATCGTGACACAGTGACTGCAGTGTTGAGAAAACAAGAAACATCGGCGAATACAATTACACCGCTATATAGAAATAGAAATAGACACAGACACAGACACAGACACAGCCAAGGTGTAGAAGACGCCATGCCAGTTGAGGGTTGGCGACGGAACGGAGGATGGAAGCAATCTCAAGTAACAAGGTAGGGTTCCTCAGTCTAACCTAACCGCAAGTAATTGACGACTGTAATGTCAAATAAATCTCACAAAGGCTCAAGTGGTATTCTGTAGCCATCCAGTAGTTGAAGTGAGGCGCCTCTAAAACCCACAGAACGGTCCATCTCACAGTTGTCGTGTCGTGTCGTGTCATTGTCATGTTGCCTCCCACCACATACGCTCCCGACCTAATCAATTGAATCTCCTCCAGCGCCTCACAAACCGCCAGAGACAAGGATTCCCCAGCGCACAAGACACTGACTGTGGGCTGTGATGAGGCCGACAGGGGTGTGTGACCCCCCCTGGACTGTACACCTGGGCTGCTAAGCCCTGTCAGTTGGCGACCGACGTTTAACAGCGACGGGACTAAAACCAACTAATCGATCGCCCTGAAAACGAGATAAGTTAGCTGGTGGATGGCTTCCATCATATTTGGTCCTGGCTCGTCCCGCGATTGCAGCAGCTGAGCTGAGGTTGCTGTGCTGTGCCCTGTAGCTGCAACTGCAACTGTCTTGCTTGTATCAGACGGGAGGGTACCAAAGAGAACTTACGGTCAAGCTTTGGGTCTGAGACCATCAAGTTTCTCGTTCCTTGAATGCATTTCCCAACATAGACTTCTTTTTTTCCCCCATCTCTTCTGTTTCTAGTTTGTTTTATCTTTTCTCTTTCTTGTCTCCTCTCCATTCTTCGGATCCAATTCCTACCCGACCGCCCCCGTCCGTCTCCTCATTAACTACTACTGCGACTGTGACAGCGCTGCAACTGCTCACGCGTCGTCTCGTCAAAACCGCCACCCAGGACCGTCCATCGGACTCACCGACATCGATCCTTCAACTCAAAAACTCTCTTCTTTCGCCAGCAAAATCATCACGAAAACGTCCAAGCTTCTCAGTGAATCGCACACTGTAAACCCCTATGTGAATCTCTCTCTCGGCGCTTATCAATCCCCAACAAGAACCACCCCCCGGCTCAGGTCGATGAGCATGTCCCATGGCCTTTTGGGTGGTTGACGGGGGTCGTCCGCTTGGTGTTACCGCTACTGTCACCGCTACCGCTACCGCTACTGGCCGGGGTCCGTACTATGTGGGTGGTAAAAGACGAGTGAGCGTCTCCGAAGGCGGCGATGGCTTCACTTTTGATACCAAAAGGACAAGGTTCGCTGATGAGCTTCCTTATGACGCCTACGACAATGCACCCATATCTGTAGCTGCAGCTGCACCAAGTGGTTATTCTTCGTCGGATCATGCATCGCCTCATTACCCACAACCACAACCGGCATTCCATTCTGGAGTTCACATTATCAACAAAGCATATCCGCACAATCACCCCTTTGATCATGAGGACGGATTCTTATACAACCAAGACATTGAAAATTATCCTCCGTTGATCCATCGACCTGACTCAGCTCCCGTCAAGAATCTCTCATTTCTCGTCATTCGCGAGCGTTCACCAACTCCAGAAGGACCTGATTTCCCCTCTATCGATGCCGCCTTCGGCCCAGCTCCCGAATGCCGGCCGGGACCTGTATTCGGCCCTTCCGGTCCGGCTCCGGCACCCGCTCCCGTCGCCGATGCATGCGCTATGGAACGCACAGCATCTGGTCTCTCTATCTCCTCTGATACCACTCAACCATCACTCGCCAGTCTGTCACCCACCGCCGACGAAAACGACCCAGGATTGTTGAGTGACCTCGCTGCCGCACGTTTGGTCCGTGATCACGTTGCCAACTTTGGTTCCAGTCGCCGAAGACATCGCACCACCGACTCACGCCACGGCCGTATTCTCAGAGCCCTCATCAACCCAAAGTCTCGCGCAGCCGAATTCTCCCTAGACAACGACGCATTGCGCAGCATCTTCTCCGCCGCAAACGAACTCTTCTTTTGTAACCGTCTTGCTGGTCGTGTCGCATGGGACTGGAGTCACCCTGCCAGCGCGCAGTATCAGGCGCACATTGTTGGCACCACAGCGGTACGACGTTCCCGTGACGGAGGCTACGAGACACTCATTGTACTTTCATCGCCTATCCTCCAGGATACAAAGTACAACCGGCGGCTTCTCATCTCGACATTCCTACACGAGATGATCCACAGCTATCTCTTTGTGGTATGTGGTCTCAAAGCCCGCCACGAAGGGGGTCATACCGAGGGTTTCCGCCAGATTGCAGATACGATCGACCGATGGGTTGGACATAGCTACCTGCGACTCAGCGAGATGGACGCTGATCTAGAACATTTCCGCGAACATCCCTCCTGCGTGCATGATCAACACCAGGTGCGCAGTCGAAGTGCAGACGAGCACCAGAGGGTGCCATGGCGCAGTGAGAGATGGGAGGATGGTGAGCGAGATGCTCACTACCCAACCGAGCTTCATCCACGACCGCATCCCAATCTTCATGATTGGGAGCGTCATGGGCGAGAGGGGTACAGGGCCCCCGATGTCCGGAGAGGAATCTCACCATACGTTTACTAAGCGTGGAAGTGACCCTCGAAGGTCGCCCACGTATTGTTCGTTTAGTCAGGTATGCGGCTCAAATGGCCGCAATGCTGATATTACATGTCATGACGATCATGACTATCCATTCTTCACCACACATTACCACCATTTACATCAAAAATAACCGCGGGAGGTTGCTTATTTCTTTTTAATCTCAAGATTATCTTATGGGCTAGCTTGGTCTTTACACAATATGATTCCCCTTTTTTACAGCGCGGCAGTGGGCATTACATGGGCGTTGATAACGGAATCATCATCAGGGGCAGGGCAAGGGAACATCATATAACGTCAAGCAGTGATATACGCGCTGTGAGGCTTCTTTTTCGAACGTGTGGGAAAAGTATCAAATTATCATTATACCAAAGGCTGGAATTTTCTATGTGCAGGATGGGACATCAATACATCACATCATGGTGGCGAAGATTGAAAGAATGGCATCATGATAAGATCCATATAAACTACAATTTGGTAGCAATATCAAGAAAAACAACGCTTTTATTATCTACCACTTCCGCCATTAGATGCGAGACATTATCATCCTCATTATGCTTTGACGCCGCCGATGCAAGGTGTATACAAGTGCAGTCTGACCCAAGCATCCCATAACCAAAAACAAACCGCATCTGACTATAAGCTAGTCAGAATTCGAGACACATAGGCCTAAAGATTCCCTAAGATCTCCATCCTAAGATATGCTAAAATATTCAAGATATCTCAAAATATCCTAAGATATTCTAAGTCATGCCCTAAGTAAGATAACTATATTATACAAGGGGTCTTAAGGTCCTTGCAAGCAAGTGACGGAAGTGCTGTGGTTACCTCAAAACCTCACTTTCGTCCGGTAATAGTTCCGTAGCTTTGCTCTACAGACCTTGACTTAGTCTTGGTCAAAGGAAGCTCCTCTTCCTCTTCAGAGTCAGACGCAATCGCGGAATCTTCAGGCAACAATATCGTACTCGATGAAGACGAAGGCTGGTCGTTTTCTGTGTCGCTGTTCTCTGCTGAGCTCGGAACGGAAGCGGAAGGGCCTTCTCCTTCTTCAACGAGGTACGCTGGGATAGCACCGAGGATAGCAACGAACATGAGGAAGAACCACGCAGTTACAACGCAGCCATGATCGGCGCCCCAAGTGAAAAGGGCGCCCGTTGAAGCTGGGCCAAGTGCACGGCCTAGGCCACTGAAGGTTGTGGCATAACCATTGAGTGTGCCAAGCACACGGAGAGAAGTGCAGGAGTTGGTCAGGAGTATAGTGACAGATGGGAATGCGACAATGATTCCAGCAGCCTTGATGAACATAACACCCATGAGAGCGGTCATGCGGCCCTTGTGTGTCGGGAACAGAACACAGTAAGGGGTGAGGAAGTAAGCAAGTGGCATCAGAAGACCTAGTAGATGTTAGAGCACAGCAATTAGATAATGATGACTTTCAACTTACAGCAGACTCGGAAGCAACGCAAAACACCGAAGCGAGCAACGATTGAAGGGTAGATGAGGAACTGAACAGCGCAACAAACGATGCCATAGATGGTGTATATGGTGCCGACCTCACTGTGCTTCATGCCAAACCCGCCTGAAAAGTAGAATGGAAATGAAGTATTCTCAGGAGTATGCTTTTCAACTGGGTGTCTGAGGAAGACACTGAGGATCTGATCATAAGCCACGGAATGGAACGCCAGGAGTGTGTAGATCAAGAGGTTCATGGCTGTTTCACGTGTAAGGACTCGTTCTTTCTTAGCATGTTCTGAAGCTTCGTGTGTCCTCTTCTTGGGCGCTGTCTTGTTAGGAAGAAGCGGTGACGTAGCTTCGCCATCTACAAACGAAGGTCGACGGGTAGAGGGCGTTGGACGAGTGGTCTTGAAGGAGCGAGTGATACGCTCGCCTACCAGGAGACCCCAATCCCGGTGTCCGCGTTTGCTAGGAAGTGTTTCCTAGATTTGTTAATGTTGATGTGCAGCCAATCCTTAACACAGACTTACATGGAGAAACAAGGCAGCAATGGTAGCTGAGAATAGGAAGAAAACCATGAGAATAAGATTAGGTAGCGCAAAGGGAAAGCGCTTGAAGAACTCGATATGGCCAAAGATTTGAGGATATTGCTCTGCGGGCTCAGCAAAGAGACCTCCGAAACTAGGTCCGATGATGGAACCCAGACTCCAAACAATAGGCATAATGGAGAATGCTCTTGGTTGAAGTTCCCTCTCAGGTACCAGCTCAGCAACCACTGTTCTGATGATACCGACTAAACAATATTAGTGAGGAGTTCTGTGTAGCTCTCGTCTTACCCACCATTTCCATTTCCACCTCCCATGATGGCTCGGACAACAATGGCCATAGGTAAGTTCGTAGACATGCCCCATACTATGAAGCAGATCATTGAACTCATAAGGCCAAAGATGATTATCGGTTTTCGGCCATAAATATCGGAAGCCTTGCCCCAAGCCACCGCAGTGGTACTTTGTGCTATGGAGAAGACACCAGATGTGAGTCCTACCCAGCTTCCAACCTTGTTGGTAGGAACACCAAAGCTGCTAACCATACTGGGCAGATATGGGAAGACTGAGCTGTAGGCCATAGGTTCGGCAATTCTGGCCATGGCTATTGGTAGGTTAGCGGAGATCGAATGGAGAGGGATACCTGGGCTGGACCATGATGTCTCTATAGGTCATGTGTATTTCCATGTTATAGTGCCTCTGTTATTGATGAGAAAAGCTCTATCAAATTATCTATATGGGAGCACACTTTCGCACGGGAATAATGGGGAACGAGAATGACTCGGCGTTGGGTTGAGGCTCATGGTGTTCGAACCGTGAACCATGCTCGTATATTGACATCTTGATACCAAGCAGGTGAAAACACAACAAGCGGGTTTCAGTATCTTCTCCAGGTATCCGTGAAATGACGAAATACTAAGACTTACCCAGAATCGCCAGTTGCTGCTTTGGCAGCTTTGGGCCGTCCTTGGTCGTCATCGCGAGGAACGATTGCGCAAAGAGTAACTAACAGTGAAGAGGTTCGAAGTAATAAATTTTCTTGTTTCTAACAAAGGCCAACAAGTATGATGTACAACGAGACGAGAGGGTGACACGAGGGATGATTAATCTGGATAAACGATATATGCACGATTAACTCATCAATATCTCAACTCTTGCACCAACAATAAGGGAGGAAAACAAGAAGAAGTTTTGGTTCCCAGTCACAATTACAAAGTAGAAGAGGTCAAGCCAAGCAAGCCACCAGAAAAGACATGGGTCATTGAGGCCAGAAACGGTTTGGTCGGCACAGGCAGGGTAGTGCAAAAAAGGGATCCGATCCACTACTCCAACCTCCAGAGGACGAACTCGAGCAGGGGTGTTTTGGGCAATTTTGCGGTCAGGAGCCCGATAATTGGAAGAAACTGCTCCCAACTTTTCCAAAAATGGCCCGCAGATTTAAAGCCCGTGGGTGTAAATGCCTGGTAATGGATGGGGTCACAGGAGTACTTTGCAGTGCATAATCGCCGGGGGGTTTGCTACCATCGTTTGTTTTCCGCGGTAAGATTCCTCCTGTGAGACATCGGTGAGATATCATGACGCACAGGATAAGTTTGTTGTTTTGTACTGTACGGCAAGGCAAGGTTGCTACAGTGAAAGTCTTACACGAGAATCATTTGACCTTGGCTAGCTTGGGTAAAGCGAGCTCGGCTTGTCTAGGTTGCAACCATTGTTACTCGATTATCTCGATTAGTCCGGGGTCAACCATCATCCTGTCTCTGCCGGCCCCGAAAGCGGCGCCCTAAAGTGCTTCAGTCCTCCCGTCCTGCAAGCCCCGGATATTCCCCACTTTGTCTCCGCCCTATTGCCGTGCCGAGTACTTGGCTGGCGGCGGATCAATATTTAAATGATTCTGGGAGCTTTACTTTCTTATCTTGTTATATTCCATAGAGGGATGCCATAGCATCTCTCATGGGGATCCGTTATATAGTTGTGGTTTAGAGTCCTGGAGACGACAAATGGAGGGATAAGGTAGCTGTAGCTAGCTGTAAGGTAAAGGACTTGTCCTAGATGATTATAAAATTTACTCTAAATCTTGGAGTTGATATGATAAAAAGCTATCTTAAGTTTAGGCCTCTAGTACCTAAAAAAAACACTCTAATATTGTTATCCTTAATAGATGAAATCTCTATCAGTTGTCCTTACGACCTGGGTAAATAGTTGAGGTACCTATCGATTTTATCATCTTCAGCCGAGGCTGGGGGTGGCGGCGCCACTCCACGATAACATTAGCCAATCATTTCTAAGAGTCTGTTTCGTCATCAATATCGCCAATCACATCACATTACAACTTCCTGTTACAACTTGGGTTCCTCTCACGTCTCAACTTTCACCAACATCATTATCCAGGTTCCTATTACATGAGTAAATAAATCTCAAGAGCCCCTGGAGCTGCTAGGACGTCTTCATCATGAGTCGGATGTGAGTTCAACACCCAGGACCTTAACCATATTCTCCCTCCACTTTCCGGACATCATCGTCATCCAATCTGGACCAAGTCCACTGTCGAGGCTTGAGACTTATACTAAACCACAATATTCAGTAACTCCTCCCATCAGGAGCAGGAGAAAATGCCAGACGAGAACACGCCTCTCATCCAAACCGTCCGGGTCGGCCCTCCCCGGAGGAGGTATCCTCATCAGACCTGGCGTCGATTCTTCACTCTGATTTGCTCCGTGATTCTCGTCGGCGGCTTTGGCTTATTCGTATTCCAAACTTTCTTCATTGGACCTCGTCATCATCGCGGCCACCCTGGTTCTTGGTTACCCGGCAAGAGCCGTCTAAGCTATGAGGAGGTCGAACGTATTCTCTTTGATACGCCGGACCCCAAGAAGGCTGAGGAATGGAGCCGTTACTACACATCGGGCCCCCATCTGGCCGGTGCCAACTACTCACAGGTAAGGACTCATGATAGATGGCCAGTTTGAATTATTAAGCTTATCTCTTCTAGGCCGAGTGGACCAGGAATCGATGGGAGGAGTTTGGTATCAAGTCTGAGATCGTGGCTTACGATGCCTACCTCAACTATCCCGTTGATTCTAGCGTTTCCATCCTGAGGAAGTCGAAGAATGGGAAAGATTGGGACACCACCTTCAAGGCCTCTCTCGAGGAAGATGTTATTGACCAAGACCCCACAACCTCCCTCGAAAATCGTGTGCCCATCTTTCACGGCTACTCGGCGAGTGGGAATGTCACTGCTTCCTTCGTCTACGTCAATTATGGTACTTATCAAGACTATCAAGACCTTGTTGATGCCAAAATTGATGTCAAGGGCAAGATTGCTATTGCTCGATACGGAGGAATCTTCCGAGGCCTAAAGGTCAAACGTGCACAAGAACTTGGTTTCGTTGGCATCCTGATCTACAGTGACCCTGGTGACGATGGAGAAAGGACCGAGGAGAACGGGTACAAACCTTACCCTGAAGGACCCGCACGTAACCCCAGTGCTGTTCAGCGCGGGAGCGCAGAGTTTCTGAGCATTCGCCCCGGTGATCCGTATGTTCCCATAATCCTGAAACGAAAAGACTGAACTGACCTTCTAGATCTACCCCTGGATATCCTTCCAAGCCTGGTGTTCCCCGAGCACCAGTAGATGATGCAACCCCTTCTATTCCCTCTATTCCAATCTCATACCGTGATGCCCTTCCTATCCTCAAAGCTCTGAATGGTCACGGTCCAAAATCTACCAACTTTAACAAGTACTGGAATAAGAATCTCGGCTTGAAGTACAAGGGTATCAAATACAACATCGGTCCCACCCCGGATGATGTTGTTATCAATCTCTATAATGAACAGAAATATGTCACTACTCCTCTCTGGGACGTTATCGGCGTCGTCAATGGTACTATCCCCAATGAAGTCATCGTTGTCGGAAACCACCGAGATGCTTGGATCGCTGGTGGGGCTGGCGATCCCAACAGTGGCTCTGCAGTCATCAACGAGGTCATACGAGGAGTTGGAAAGGCCATCGAGGCTGGTTGGAAGCCTCTTCGAACTATTGTTTTCGCGAGCTGGGATGGCGAGGAATACTCACTCATCGGCAGTACCGAATGGGTTGAGGAATATCTGCCATGGCTCTCGGAAGCAAATGTCGCCTACGTCAATGTCGATGTCGGCGTCGACGGCCCCGAATTTACTGCTTCTGCAGCCCCTCTCCTCAATCAGATCATCCGCGACGTTACAAGCGCTGTACCCTCGCCCAATCAGACTATCCCTGGTCAGACGGTCAATGACCTCTGGTCAGGCAGGATCGCAACCATGGGCAGCGGCAGTGATTTCACCGCGTTCCAGGATCATGCCGGTATTCCCTGTATTGACTTTGGTTTCAAGTACAGAGGTAACAGTGCTGTATATCACTACCACAGCAACTATGACAGCTTCTACTGGATGAAGGAGTACGGCGATGTTGGATTCAAGTACCACCGAACTATGGCTCAGATTCTGGGTCTGACCATTGCCAAACTTGCTGGGACCGTGATTATTCCCTTCAGTGCTACTGAGTACGCCGATGCGCTGCAAGGCTATCTTGACGAGGTTGAGGCCAAGTTAGAGCCTACCAGGGACGCTCTCACCGAGGAGGAGATCTTCAATGTCCGTGGTGCCGTCTCGCCGGGCAAGCCGATTGGTAGCGAGGACGATTTCAAGACGAGCCTCAAGGATGTTCGTGACCTCCTTGGACACTTCCACCTAAAGGCTAGCGAGCTCGACGCTGAAGCTGAAATCGCTAAACATCAGCTTGGGCAAGGTATTCCATGGTGGAACATCGTTGAAAAGATTCGTCTCGGCTATACCATCGCCAGGGTCAACAGGAGATACAAGCTGCTCGAAAGGAGCTTTCTCTATGAAGGAGGCTTGGATGGCCGAGACTGGTTCAAGCATGTTGTATTTGCACCTGGTATTTGGACCGGTTATTCTGGAGGTAAGATATCGCCGAAAAGAACGCGACTCAGATGCTGACGATTATATAGCTGTTTTCCCTGGATGGGCTGAGAGCATCGACGCCAAGGACTATATCAACGGTCTCAAGTGGTCTGCCATCATCGGACGCTCCATTGACAGCGCCATTGCTAGCCTCTCGGATTAGACTGCTGATTGGTTCTGGACCTGTTTTGAACCAGGATCTGTTTAGCTATTTATGCTCAAATATGGAACTGATAAGCAAGTTTTTGTGCCATGTCATCATGAGAATGTGATGAGTGTAGCACATGCTATGAACGCCATGCTTGGAGGGCGCGAGAACATGATAGGGGCTCGTCAACTATCTACCAGAAATGTACCTACCTTTTTTGAATATTTAAGCAGTATATCATCATAAGTTTAAGCCTCGTGCCATAAGATTAGTATTCTTGAGTTCAAGCTTAGCAAGGTATAGAGGCAACCGACGTGGACATGACATTGTCGTGAGTTAGGTGGTGTGTTTTTCTCGCATTTCCTTAAACTGTATAGCATACATGCCACTGTACTAATAAGAATACTACCAGTCACTAATGAATGCACAAAATCGAAATGGTGGTTGACTTGTTATCAATTCTAAACGGCACCCCGTCGTCTATATCGTTTCTATAGCAGATCTTACACTGTTCTCTTTATGCTTTGTCGCCACCAGTCAATTCTATCATTACATGCGCATCATTCACTTAGAACTTGTACACCTGGTCCTCCTTGTAGCCAAGCTCCTTAAGGGTACCGGTCAGCTCACCCTGGTTCTTGGGGCTGACCTTGTTTCCGGAGATGGCGTTCATGAGACCGGGAGGGCCGCAGACAAACAGCTTGATGTTCTCATTCTTGGGTTCAGGGAGAACAGTCTTGAGAAGCTCCTTGGAGATATAGCCGCTGTTGCCGGCCCACTCCTTGGGGGGGTTGTCGAGGACATAGAAAGCACGGAAACGCTGGGGGAAGGTGTTCTCAAGGTGCTCAAACTCCTTCTTCAGAAGGATGTCCTGCTCAGAGACGTTGCCAAAGACAAGGGTAACCTTGGTCTTATCGTTAGGGTTGTTGAAGATAGCGCGAGCGAGCTGGTACATTGGGGTGATGCCAGTACCACCGGCAATGAGGGCAATGTGGTCGTGCTTGTTCTCCTCCCAAGAGTACTTGGGCAGAGGGCCCTTGATGTCGAGACGCTGACCGGGAACAAGATTGTGGAGGTGTGTGCTCATAGGACCGTCGGGGTACTTCTTAACGAGCAAGTCGATGAAACCCTTCTCGTCTGCAATCGTCAGTCCGCTGCGCTCAAGAGATCTAATTCGGCTACATACTTTCATCGCTGGTAGGGGTGTAGGGTCGGAGAGTAGCCTTCTCGTCGTTGGGACCCTTGTACTTTGTAAGAATGGCGCTGGCAACGTGCAGGCCAGAGACTTGATCGGGCTCGGGAAGCTCAAAGCGTAGACGCTTAGTGTTGTGGTTGACGAGCTCAACATCCGAAAGCTTGAGGGAAACGAAACCCTGGTCACCACCAGTGAATGCCTTCTTGGGCTCAACACCAACGGCCTGCTTCACATCCGCAGCAGCAGCCGCAGCAGAGGGAGCTCCGCTCTTGCTGAAGTACCAATAGCCAGCACCTCCGACGGCAGCAGCTCCAGCGGCGTAGAGGATAGCATTGGAACCTCCAGCACCTCCAGCCTCGGTGGCATATCGACGAACAGACTAAGGGTAAGTTAGTTAAGCTTCGCGACGAGCAATTGAGAATGATGTAGTTCTGATTGATAATCCGAAACGGAGACCATGATAGAGGGGCGCAAATGCGCGTGACGAGGAAAAACGTACCCTCAAAGGCTGAGCAGCGCGGAATGCAGATCGGGCGAACATCTTGACTTGATTATGAGGTCAATTGAGAGTCAATTGGCCAGAAACAGAGAATGAGAGGTTGTTGCTGGTATCGTCTGAAGAGCTGGAGAAGTGGGCATATCCAGCTATTCCGAAATCGCGACGGAACAAGAGATGACGTTATGAGTCACGTGATATCCCGGACAGAGCACGTCAACAACGGAAACTCGGGTGTAGATATCTTCGCTCGCTTGTTGTATGATGTGTTATAGCGAGCTTGGATATATACGAGCGCTAGATTTTGCTCTAGTAATGGTGGCGTGATGGCTTATCTCAGGGATGTAACTTGACATTAGACAATCTCCAATCAACTTAATATCATGTCTATTTCTCCATCTTCCAAGCTTTTTAGCTTCGGCATTACGATACAGGCTCTTAAAAGGAAGCTTTAAATTAACAAGGTGAACTCGGTTGTTTTATGGTAGGTGTATCAGGGTATACTACCTTATTATAGTAAGTTCATATATAGATTACCGAAGCATCGGCCTTTTATTACGGCGATATAGCACTAACCCCATTCAACACCACTTTCATCTTCTCTGAACCTCCATTTTCTCAGTACCTAGCTTAACAAGCCTCTGTATTCATTGATCTCTGTCCTCCGTCATAACTCCATAAAGCCTATCTAGCTAACTTTTGCCCTTAAGCAAGACTGAGAACATTGCCGTCTCCCATCATGCTAACATGGCATATTTATACATAATCTCAAGTCATCTGTTAACGGCAGTCGGAGTTTGCCGTGGTATTATTGGTATATTCGCCCGCTCCATTAGAAGAATACATCGAATCGTGAACGTCTCTTCAAGCATGGCATGCAATTCGTTATTATTCAATCACCATATCACCTTTCCTCTGCTCTCGCTTCCTCACAGCCCACTGACTCGACCAACTCCATTGGTGGCTTCGTCTGTACTGGTGTAACATTCGAGTCCCTCTTTGTTCCACCGTCGTGACTCTCCCTCCTCAAAATACCAGTATCTTGAGACTGAGCAATCGTCGGCGTGTTTGCTTGACTACCTCCCCGTTGCCCGTGATAGTGAATAACTTGGGGGGGCGGTTGTCCGGAGTGGAGGCCCAGTTGCTCAGTGGGATACGGGTCAAGGTCTTTGCTCGAGGTCGAGAACATCGACACGATTGGCTGATGGTACCCGTTAGTCGCGTTGCTGGAAGATGGAGTGTGGCCATATTGACCGCTATGCTCCGCTTGAGTAGGTGTGCCCACATCAGGGGAGCCAGTTCCCTCCACAAGGTGACCAGCCAAGCTGTTCATTCCTCCCTCGATATCGCGAAGTAGTCGGACATACTCCTCGGGCACCAGGCCGCTTTCCTGCGTCTTCGGATCTTCAGCCACCAGCCAGCCTTGCCCGTGCCGGTACGACACCCAGATGATCTGGCCCTCAACTAGAGGCAATTCGTTCTCGTTCTCCCGCTCGAAATCGAACAGGGCGACGGCTTTTCCGTGGAACTCCTCGTCCGGCGATGTAATAGTAAACTGGTAATCTCGTGAATAGCGAGACTGATCCTCGTCATTGTAGCCTGGAGACGATGGGGAACTTTCAGACTCAGGCTGATAGTACTCACCACCCTCCGCAGCCCGGGGTTGCTGGGCAATGTGATATGCCCGACTGTGTCTTGCTTGCCCTGGAGGATATGTAACAAAATCTCCACCAGGGCCGTTGGCCTCGCCGCCGTTATTGACATAATATGTTTCGCTGCCATCTCCACTAGTTCCCATATAGTAGCCCCGCTCATGATCATATTTCGAAGAATGCATATCAAGATCGCGACCTGTCCTCCCCCTCAGCGTTGTCGCTGCCGAGGTTGACTTATGCTTGCGGTGGCGTGTAGCTACAACAGGGCTTTGCAGATCCTCGTCTTCGCTATATGGGGGCCCACCGTCGAATTGGATGGGGGCCAAATCATGGCCACGGTTGAATCCATCTGTACCCCACGACTCCCAAGGCATACGTGTTTCCCACGACACTGGGGGATCTGATAACCTACGATGCTCGCTTGCGGGCGTTGTCATACCGGAGGGCGGTCCCGAAGGTTCTGGCGGCGGCCCATAGTGCAGAGGATGAGTAGCAGGGTACGCAAAGTCCCGCACTTGAGTATATGAGAGAGTCGAGGGGAACATCGGAAACATATGTGAGGTCGGACGGGATCTCGTAGGCAGAGAGCCCGTCGAGTATTGGGAAAGTCGGCTTCTGGAAACGTGGGACATTGGTCGCGATTGTATGCTTCGGCGCGAAGGCGGAGAGGTGATTAGAGGTGGCAGCGCGGGGTGATTAGGGTTCGGAGAAGAGGATGCGGCTGCTGAAGGAGAAGTCACTGGAGAAGAAGTCGTAGACATAACTGCCGTTGTCGACATGCCTTTTAGGAAAAGGTCTAGCGACAGTCGTGCGATCTGGCGCACGCGGCCGCGCAACCGCCGAAGGATGAGCGTGCAGTAGAGAAGGTCTCGCGGGGCTGCAGTAAGACTGACAGTTAGACGGTGCGCTAGAAGAACCAGGTATCGGTAGCGAGATTGAAGCGGCAAAATGTATGAACAAAACTGGTCTCTGCACTGAAAAGCTCGATACGTTATTCTGATTTGCGTTTGTAATGCTCGACGGTCGAAGTTGGTCTCGTTCGAGTTGAGCTGTCGAGGCGGCGGACGTCAAGTCAGCCGTAGCGCTAAGATGTGAGCCAACAAGGGCTCCAGTCGATCCAAGTATAATAGTCAACGCTGAGCCAAGCCCTAATGCAGATGATGCCAGACGACCAGTCGTCAGGCGACAAAGCACGAGATGAGTCGGTTACAAGTGTGGAGTGGGAGTGCGAAGGAGCGTAGAGAAGCAGAAGCAGAAGCAGAAGTAATAGCAACTGGACAGAAACAGAAACAGAACAGAAGAGAAAACAATGCCCTGGTCTTGCTGCCGGTGCTCGGGAACAAGGGCACCACGCTGTACAGTAGCTGTCTGATCAAAAATGCCTGCGCTTGTGCTCTAGGCGAGGCGAGAAACCAAAGAGGGCCTGGCCTGGGCTGAACTGAACTGGGGTAGGATGTGATCCAAAGATGGATTGTGATGAGTGTGAGGTGAAGTTGGGTTAGAGAAGCGAGCGAGGAAGGCCATCAATCCCATGGATTGCCCACCTTAGCAATCCTCGCGAGAAGTGACCTGGGGGAGACAGTACTGTACCCGGTAAGGTCGCCCGTTGGCACGTCCGGGCCCGGGACCTGGAGGCTGTAGTGGGGCACAATTGGGCGTAATAGCGCACCACACCACTGAAGCAAGCGCCTTACGCACCAATCCGACTGGTCAGGGGTCTTAGATCAAGCGAGTCAGCGCCTGTAAGTCGGAGAGAAGGAACCCAATGAGACTCGAAGATGAATGAAATGTCTCTGTCAGTTGTCGCCGCTTGCTCCTTGGGCGCTAGCAAGCAGGAGACTATTGTGGGATGGTGTTGGTAACGATTTAATATGCAAGTGAGAAGAGATATCAGGGTAATGGAAGAGACCTCCTGTTGGCTCAATGTGACATCCAACGGTCGGGCAGTTCCCAAATGAGGGGTATGCTTGACTAAATTTCTAGCATTTAGACCTAAATTTAGGATCAAAGATAAAAAGCCATTGTAAACTCTCCATGGTGACACATTGATACCGTATTCCGCGTGTTTACTGGTATAACGGTTTATGGTTATTATTTAGCTGTTAGCTGGTCATCATGCCCAGGTTCATACCTTCATTACCTTACCTATATCTTCTGGACAAAGCATGTGCCTCCATCCCAACCCTGGAGGAGCCGCATCTCATCCGGCCCATCTCATTAATTAAATTCGGGTTGTAACAACCAAAGGCGCCACACAGTCATTTGCACTTGTCTTTAGACCCTCAACCCTGCTTCAACCCCTCTGAAACCTTGATCCTTTCACGATCTCCCTCGTGTTCATCCCGAAAAGATGACTGTCGTCGTCTTGCATGCGCATACGCACACACACAAGACGGTAAACCCAACAAGGCGTACGACAACTCTGAACGAGGATCTCCCTGTATACCCACCCGGGCCGTTGGAACCTCAATCTGGAAAGGTGACCCTGTTCATCTCTACTTGGTATGGATGGATACAGGAAAGTAAACTCAGCTGGCAAATGGACCAGGCCGGGCTACCATGGATGTAATCTCCGGCTACTGCATCGTTGCTGTCGCAATAAAATAATACTCTCTGTTTATTCAGGCCTTTCTGGAAATTAATATCATCATGGTGTGCAGGATCATGAAACTAGACCCCGAAGGTTGTAAGGCAGGGGGCATCTAGATCGATGTTGGTTATGTAGCGAGCTGGCAGCAAGGCAAAAACGAACAGGGTGGTCATGTCATGAAGTGATCCTATTACTTGGTACACATACGTACGTATATTTCTTTTTCTTTTTAAAATTGTTTACGGTGCTTCAATGATCTCGCTCCAGGTTCTTTACCTGGGTCAGGATCCGCGATCTTCTCCCGGCGGCCGAGGCTTTGATGACTTCTGAGTCCCGCCCACAAACCCGTTCAGTACGAATCCAATTCTGCATATGGTGCCAAGTTGGTGTAGTGTAATTGGGTCTGCAAGGTTATCACAGGTGAAAGAGAGATGCAGCATGGCAACCACCTGGTGATTTCACACTAACAAGGCATGAGGCTCAAAATGTCAACATAGGTAGGCAGTCTATTTGACACAACTTGAGAGTTAGAGTTAAATTCAACAAACTCAAGGCAAACCCCGGTTTTCTTCTTTCTTCTTCCATAATCCAACTATTTTTTATACGTGAACAGGAAGGACCAGCCGGTGCCTTGGGTGAGGCGACCAGTGAGGTTTCTATTCTGGGCTAAATTTGGTGTCTTCGCTGATTGGCCACGCCAAAGTGTCGTTTGTTTCAGGTTATGCGGGCGTTTAAAAGCCAATAGCCTTTGCAGATCAAATTCGCTGGTGGAGATCTCTCTGTTGGTCGCTTCAAGGATCACAAGGGATTAATATCAACTGTCTGATCAAGTACGTACGGAGCACACCTAACCCCCTCCACCCCTCAATGTCAACTCCATAACAAGGGCAAAGAAATTGTTCTTGTACTACGGAGTTCAGTACTACTACTGATCGACAAGTGACCTTATATTGACTGATAAGTGACCGCTAATATGATATCCTTTCTAGCCTACACGCACAGAGAGGAATAACATGCAATCTAACTTGAAAGCTAGACAACCACATGGTCTAGCACCTAAGCGTCAGAGCTACTGTTGATACTACCATCTCAGAACATTGGCTCAGCCTTGACTTACTACGCACGTTGGCGTCAGAGCTCAATAAAGCCGATGCAACGAAGCTTGCTGACTCATCAGAATGGACCGACTTTTAGCCGAAGGCTAGCGTCATCTCGCCCTAGCTTAACTTTTCCCGACTTCACATCAATTCTAAACCCCAACCTCTTCTTTCAATAAACATCACCAGACTGCGTCGCGTACCAAAGGAACGGGACAACGAGACATGAAGTGACTGTTGGTGTGCCAATTCGAGACTTGAAGCTGAAGCTGGGTAAGTAGGAAAACGAACGATTTCTTTTTCTTTCATGATGAGTTTAACATATTGGAGCTGTCTGAATTTCTTTGCTGAAAAGACACTTTATACGCTTTTTTATCTGATGATGAACCTGCACTTTTTTTGTAGCTTGCGTCCTCTTGAATGCAATGCACTAACACAGTGCCTCACAGTCTATCGTTCTATCTCTTCAAAGCATGCCACGCGCTTATCCTCCCGCCAACTACCTCGTTTTCTCGCCCGGCTAGGAACACGAAAATATGGAGGTTATCAACGGTGGCTCTTCAGCCCAGAGCCAGAATGGCGCATCTGAAAGTAACAGCGGATACAAACTCAAGTTCTGCACTGTCTGTGCTAGTAACAACAATCGGTTCGTAGACGTGTCACGTTTCTGACAGCTTTGTGCTAATGTTCATCCTGAAGCTCCATGGAAGCCCATTTGCGGCTATCCCAGGCTGACTATCCTGTCATCTCCTTCGGCACTGGTTCTCTCGTCCGCCTGCCCGGGCCTACCGCCACCCAACCTAATGTGTATCACTTTAACAAAACTTCTTATGACAGTATGTTCAAGGAGCTTGAATCCAAGGATGCTCGGCTGTACAAGAACAACGGCATCCTTAACATGTTGAACCGTAACCGTGGCGTCAAATGGGGCCCAGAACGCTGGCAAGACTGGCAAGTTGGTGTCCCTCGTCTGCAACATGCCAGGGACCGTGGCAGCGAGGGTACTGAAGGTGGTCTAGTCGATGTTGTCATCACCTGTGAAGAGCGATGCTGGGATGCTGTTGTCGATGATCTCCTTAACAGGGGTTCACCGCTCAACCGACCTGTCCATGTCATCAATGTTGAGATTAAGGATAACCATGAAGAGGCCGCCATTGGTGGGCAGGGTATCTTGGATCTTGCGAACTCTCTCAACGCGGCTGCTCGTGAAGAGCGTGACGCTGTTGGTGCCTCGTCCTTTGACAATGGTTCTGCCTCAAGCAGAGCCTCCTTTGATGAGCGAGTACCTGATATTCTGGCTTCATGGCAGGAAAGATGGCCCAATCTGCCAGCGACCTGGACCGTGGCTTGGTTCTAGGCCGCGTAAAACCACAATCATACTACATACCCTACCAAGGCCTCGGGTGCTGAAGTATAACAGCAACTCGGTGGGCGGTAAACGCAAGTTTGCAAAAATTTAGATCTACCTCCGGGATGGATAGTAGGATCTCGAGTGGCTTGGGGGGAGATTCGTTCCTAGCTTTTAATCGTAGATACCCGAAACCCGGTATAGTCGGTTTTGAGTTTTGTGATCAGCGTACCCCTAGGTTCATAGGTGATGCTATGAGGCCGCCAACAACCCTAAAACTTAGGATCTTTATCCTAAGAAATGAAAAGACTGAGGTAAGTTTAGTGTATTCTAGTAGGTCTTTTCTCTAGTTGATCTTGGCATACATACTGTTATCATGTCAGAAGTTTTGTTACCCTAGGAGGGCTCAGGCCTTCAAGTCACTATCACAAATCCATGGGCAGCTGAACATGGATAACAACAGTACCACATCACCTACAAACTTCCCATTGCCGGCCATTCCGTAACTATCCCCGAAGGAGTTTCGCGATCAAGGATATCCTGTGGTTGCTTAAGGAACCCCCACAGTGTACTAGGCGC
This sequence comes from Fusarium miscanthi, assembly GCA_014898875.1. Taxonomy (NCBI): domain Eukaryota; kingdom Fungi; phylum Ascomycota; class Sordariomycetes; order Hypocreales; family Nectriaceae; genus Fusarium; species Fusarium miscanthi. The sequence continues at coordinate 29,844 of JAAVUA010000140.1, forward strand.
ATACCTTTCATAGGTGGATAAGAAGTGTCGATCACAAACCGGCTTTAAAATTATATGAAGATTGTCCAGACTGCATGAATAGTAAATGTTTCAGGGAAGACTGATCAAGATTGATCTCATTCATATCGGACAAGGTTTTAAACTCGAGCACACAATAGATGGCCCTGGCGATCATTTTGGCACAGCCACTTGTACGATTCATGTAAAGAGGCATTTAGAACTGGTATATCGATGCTGATGTGTTGACTCTCTGTTATAACTGGTCGTTCAATAGGTCTCCAATTACGTATATGCCATGATGAGTCCTAAGGAGACAGCTTACATGATGGGTCAATGGCTGTCATTCAGTAGCATGAAAGTCCTTGTCATTGGCTCAAGGGTTTTCAAGAGGCAGCCAGTTGATATGGATCTCGTCTTATTTTTCGAAGCCGCGTAATGGGAACGAATAGGACGGGAATCCAAATTAGTACGGACGCCACAGCTTTCTTTCGTGGATCGTTATCTCAGGGGCTTGGTGTGAACGTCGATTCATCAGTTGATAGCTGTTAATTCGTATATATGAATGGTTCTAGACCTGCAATACCACAATTTTACCATAGGGTATGGGAAAATCGGAATGAATGTTAATGTCCTGGAGAGTATACTATCCTCAGGGAGCAAAACTTCTGACAGTAAATCAAGGTGCCAAAAAAGACCATTCTAAAGGTCTAGTAAACTTGCATTAAATTGACCCAAATCTTTTAGTCATTTAGGACAGAAGCCTGAAGTCTTATTGCTTTCCCTATACTAACCACCTGGAATAGTATTGTAAGCCTCTCGGAAAGTCTTATCCCTGCTTGTGAGAAGTATTCGTTTGCCGCTTTATATACTCGCCCGTCCGCGGGTAGCTCAACTGGCGACCCGCGGAGCCCGCATCCTTTGGAAACCAGATAAATCAAAGCCAGAGCCAATTGCCGTAATACTCGTAAATGAAACAGAGTTCGAAAATAATAACGAGTTCTTTGAGCAACATATACGTTAAAATGACACTACGAGAACAACCTAAGGTTATTCGACCAATGAGCAACTTGTATGGACCCTTTCAACTCCTATCAGCTGAACCAAACCTAACTATAAACCAGAGAGTTGTACCACTCAGCCTTACACACTTTGCGTCATAGCTGTGGTACCACAGTAGTATGCCGTTATGGCCTCCCAAGTCATCTCATAGGCGGCTCAGTTGAGACTATTCGGAATGCCTTCCATCGGGCTATGGCAGTTACAGTAGCTGAACACCCCATGCTGCAAGTGGGTATCCTAAACGAGAACTCAGCTGTACCTTCATGGGTTGAGCTGGAAAATGTCGATCTTGGTCTGCATATTAGCTGGCAAGAGATCAAAGCTTCTGATGATTATGAGAGTTCCTTGAAGCATGAGATTCGGAACCAGCTCGATACTTGGTTTACAGATGTCGAAACAAAGCCAGGGTGGAGGATCTCTATCCTGTGGCCAGAAGGTAGCATCCAGTCATTAGATGTTATTTTCTGTTGGAACCATACCAACTTCGATGGTGTAGGGGGCAAGATCCTGCACCAGACCTTGTTACGCAACCTCAATGACTCGAAGGCTGATCATGAACTCAATTTGGAAGGAAACGCCCTTCAACTTCGCAGTACTGCAGACAGGTTCCCCCCTCCTCCAGAGGAACTCATCAAGATACCAATTTCGTGGGGATTCGCTCTGGCGACAATCTGGAAAGAACTGAGGCCTCCATTTCTTGTATCAAACGATCCAACCCAGGCCAACTGGGCCCCTATTCGTCAGGAGCCTTACCAAACCGAGTTCAGAACGTTCTCGATTGAAGATGCAACGCTGAAGAAGGTACTGAGCAAATGCCGAGCACATCGTACCACCATTACAGGCCTTTTGCACGCCCTGCCACTGGTATCGCTAGCCCTGCAATTAGACGAGGGCAAGAAGAATCACAAACAAGAGGCAAAGTCGATGTTTGCTATCAGCGCATTGGATACCCGTCGCTTCATCCCCGCCAAGTCTGAGGCATACCCTTGGCATGTTCCCAGTACGACCATGAACAACCAGATGACACTTGTTAACCACATGTTTGGTGAGAACCTGGTCGCAGAAATCCGCTCTAAAGCCAAAGGAATACCGTCACAAGCACATGCCATGACTCAACTCGAGAACTTTGTCTGGGCAGCTGCTGTGCAAGCTAGAGAGGATATCCAGAACAAACTCGACAAGGGCATGGAAAATGACCCTTCAGGATTGATGAACTTCGTCAAAGACTGGCGTGTTCAAAAGAAGCAGCAGCTCAAGAAGCCCCGAGTCGGTGCCTGGGGTGTATCCAATTTAGGAACTCTCGAAGGGGCCGTTGAAGGCACAGGCTGGAAGATCGAGAGAGCTGTGTTTCAGCTGAGCTGTGAACTCACTTCGCCTGTGTTCCATATCAGCTCGATTAGCGTTAAGAGTAAAGAGATGCGCGTTGATGTCAGTTGGCAACAGGGTATCATCGATGCCGAGATTGGAGACACACTCGCATCCGATATGGAGGCCTGGATAAGGTTCCTTGGCGCCGGGGGAGAGGAATGATGAAGGACCAGCAGAAAAGCTGAGGGTATTGGATGAAGGAGTCAAAAATAACCAGTCAAAGAGCCCTCTGAGTTTGTCCTCAAGTTGCCTGAGCCTATCCTAAGGGTGTCTAAATGTTTTTGGAGCCTAGGATCAAGTTGTGTGCTCTCCTCTGTGGGAGAGATAGGAGAAGAGGAACGCGGGCTGGAATGTTTGAGGACGTCATGAATGTCATGGCAGGGAAATGAGGTCAAGCTATGTTATGCTTCTATTTAGTATGCGTATGCCCTATTGTCTGAGACGTTCATAATAGTACAAATTGGTTGGTCACAAATCGAAATCTCTCAGTCCCCTGATCGATCAACTATACGGAGTAATAATATTAGATCTAAAATAGGATTTGACTATCATCTTTCCAATTATAATCTCTTATCCTCCTTATGAATCTTATGACATTGCCTTGTCTATTATCAACTTATTCCGGCTTGTAGGCCCGGGTGGCTGTACAAGTACCTTGCCTAGCCGCGTACCAAGCACGTGCCGACTTTACCAAGACCCGCCTATCCCCAGCGCCTCGCTCGGCAACCCGCTAAGCATTGAACGCCTGACCAGGATCATTCATCCAATCAGAGCTCGCAAAAAAGAGTAGCTTTTGCTGGTTCAGGGGCAGGGGGGGGCGTGAGGCGGTTGATGGGTGCATTGACTGGAGCTCTTTAGCAAAGCGCAGTGTGCTCAGTGGACCGAACCTTGAATAAGGTGCCCAGGCTTAAGCCCAGGTTGCATCGAGATTGGCTGTTCTGCTTATTTCCTGTCCGTCCCCTTGCATGGGGCCATATCATTACATCTGGCGCCTTTACACTTGAGCGGCAGATGCAAGAAGCCAATTCGATGTCTTGATATCAACCAAGCCAAAGTGGTAGATGGAAGGCCAAAGTTGGTCCAACTGCTATCAACTACCTATGGTTCGATGAAGCAGTTCCGAACAATACCTTATCCAGTCTCGGTGGACTCAAGAAATTAACACTCCGTCTTGAACGATTTAATAAATTGCCAGACCGGGGCACCCGGACATTCCATTCTGGATTCTCACCCCAGAAGACAAAGACCGAGAACTCATTTCCCGTAAAGATCTCACTCACTGTGCTCTATCTGTCTCAGACCACTCATTCGCCTCGGATTGTCCACCCAAAACTTGGGGCACCTTGGCTTTAACTGCACAGTACGTACACTATTTTCTAGAACAAGTTAAGCTGCGAGAGTGAGGTCAGGCCCAGTTGGTGGTGATGATGGTGGAGTTGTCCCCTGAACATCCATCCAGCCACGCCCGATCCGGTCTAAACCCAACTTGACTTGAACCCCCTTTTGGATCCATGGAATTGGGGTCGGTCAGGGTCAGTTGACGAATTCACTTGAGTTGATTGACTTGAGTCGATCGTTGGTTGATCTGCATTGCATTCTCTCTTTCTTTCTTTGTCCCTCTTCTTTGATTGTCCTTGATTCTTCTCTTTCTTTTATACCAGAAAGGAAGAAGCAAACAGACAAGGATTGGCAAGAAATACCTTGCTTTCCCCTGCTCTTGGACTCTTATCATTTCTTTCAATTCACCGTATCTTAACTTCCATCTCCCAAACACCACCACCCCCATCACCCATTCCTACCATTGAGCCACACTCCAGACCGTCCGCTTTTCGTCGCTTCCGGCCACCTGCTGAAGCTTGGCGCTTCTATCGCCCGTCGCCCCTGAAAGGTAGCCGAAGTTGTGGGGGAACCTTGGTAGAAAGATTCCAACTACAGGTAGCCTGTAGCCTGCATTCATTTCGACCCTGTCCCCGTGTGGCGTCCATATGAGACAGGCGGCTGGTGCTGTTCCATCTCCCTCCAGCATCATCTCGGTTTCGCATTTCTGTCTTTTTTTCTCTCTCCATCATGAGCATCAGCCTGGGACGCAATGCGCCGTTGTCCCCGATCTCTCTAGGCGGTAGCGAGTTTTCTGTCTCCAAGTATCAAGGTCCCGAAGACGGCCCCTATCCCAACGGTCGCTCCAATCTCGCATCGCCCCCGAATTCGGGTGGCTCCAACAGCACCATGAGTATCAACGGTTTCCCGAGCGCTCCCATCAACGGGCCAGGACCTGGACCCGGGCCTGGGCCTGGTCCTAGAAGCACTGGAGGACCCTCGCCGCCTGCTTCAATTGCTCGGTCGAGTAACGGCACCCAGCTCTATGCTCGCAGCGAAAGCGGCCGTAACAGCGTCCGCGGCGATCTCGACGAGTCCGTCCTCAGCGAGCACTATGTTGCTCTGCGCGCTTTTCTTATGACCCGCGACCCCAATCACAAGCAGCAGCCCAATAAAGCCCGCGACAAGCTCTTGCGCCTTTCCTCGGTTCAATTTTATGAGCTGAGTACCGATGTTTTCGACGAATTGATAAGACGACAGGCCACTGCCAGGGCTCCGCCGAATGCTCCAAATGGTCCTCCTTCCTTTCTGTTGCCCGAGAAGAACTTTCACCCGAAGCGAAACCAGGCTCGCCAAAGGCTATCGTCTCTTGGCCCACCACGATTCCGAGATCTAGCCGCCGATGTCTATCACGAATTAGAACGACGATTCCCTCGATTTGTAGGAGCCGATCTCGCCCGTGCTGGAAGCCCCATGTCAATCAGGGGACCGGGTACTCCAATTAATGGTAATGGCTTCCCCCCTCGAGGCCAAAGCCGCATGAGGAGACCCTCTGATGCACCATCTATGAGAGGTCCTGGACCGACAGATGCTTACGGTATGCCAGCATCACCAGGTGCCCAGAATGGCGATTACGGACGCCCAACCCCGAAACAGCTCAATCAGAATAACACGATCGTTCCGAATAAAAGTATAATGCTCGAAGAAGATGACGAAGGTGAAGGATTTACAGAACCGGACCCGAACCGTGAGAGCAAACGGAGTGCTGGAAGCGGTGTGACTTCGGAGGTTTGTGCTGCAGCATTTTTTGAAAGAACAAGACTCCTAACATTTGACAGGCCGATAAGAAGCTCATCGAGGACTATCAAAATCAGGTACGAGAACTACGCGAGAAACTGGACAGCATGGAAGATGCTATGAGGAAGAAGGAAGACGAGATGAGCAGTGCGCTGGATCAGGAACGTTCACGATATGCTACTACCGACCAGGAGAAACAGGAATGGAATGACCTGAGACTCAACCTTGAGAACAAGCTAGCTGAGGCGCAAAACTTGAACGACTCCATGAAACAAGAACTGCAGCGCGTACGAGAGGATCACGACATTGAGATACGAAGGCTTAGGGACGACGTGGCCGCAGCACATGAATCAGTACGTAGCACTGGGCCTGCTGCATCAGATTCCGACCTTCAACGGGAAAATGATGAGCTTCGACAGGAACTCCGAGAACAACAGCAGGTCACAGAAGAGGTCCGAAAAGAGGCACAGGAATTCTTGCTTGAGATGCGCCAACTTTCCCAACAGAGTGGCTCAACTCATGAACGACACGCCGAGCTGGAACAGACAATTGAGAGACTCGAGCGCGAGGTTCACGAATGGAAGAACCGATACGCGGGCGCAAAAACACAATTGCGACACATGCGCGCATCTTCCGCTGGTCCTGGAATTGAACATGATGCGGCAAAGCACGTCCGGGAGAAGGGATTCATGGATGACCGTGGACTTATTAAAGATGTTCACGTCACCAAGTTTCAAATCGCCATTGACGAACTATTGCAAAAAGCACGAACTGAAGATCCAGAAAAGGTTATCGACGCAATGAAGCAAGTTGTTGTCAGCGTCCGCCGCATTACCAAGGACATCGAGGTTCCACAGAATAATGATGAAGACTTCGCACAGCAGCAGGCCAAGATCAGATCCAAGGTATCTTCTACAGCAAACAACCTCATCACGGCTTCCAAGAACTTTGCCCATAGCGCTGGAATGTCCCCCGTCTCACTGCTCGATACAGCAGCGTCACATTTGGCTGCGGCCATCGTGGAGCTTCTTGGCTTGGTCAAAATTCGGACAACTCCCGCTGAGGAATTGGATGATGACGATGGAACTGTAACTCCTGCGGATTCCAGTGGACTCTTTTCTCCTGTAGCTACCGAGCATCCTTCGACTTCTCAAGGTGGCCTCCCTCCTCCACCGCCCTTCCAGGGTCTTGGTGGTATGCGAGGAAGCATTGACTCCTCGGCATATAGCCCTTTGGGCTCACCTCGTCAATCCGCGGAGCCATATTCTGGAAGGCCCATGTCCAAAGCGAGCGCGGTACCAATCGGGCTCGGGCACTCCAATGCGAACAACCAAGCCAATGGGCAAGGATCGCATCAACTGGATCCCCGAGCCGCCGAAGACCTCAAAGTCAGTCACCCTTCGATGCTAGATCATCAACATCGCTAACCAACTATTCAGCTTTACCTTGAGGATCAGAATGCCCTCCTTTCAACCGACATCCAGCAGCTTGTGAACACCATTCGGGGTGATGCTGAGATGCGACAGATTACTGGCGAGATTGGCTCTATCAACGCCATTGTTAGCAACATCATTTCAGAAACACAAGCCTACGGCCTAGGCGAAATGGCAGCCTCGTTGGCGAACTGTAGAGCAAGACTACTAGAGGCTGCTGATCAAGGCCAGGATATGGCCAACATTGGCATGGATACCAACTCTCACGAATGGCGCATGTGGGTACAAACCCTGCCACCCATCGCGTTTGGACTGGCGCGTGAGGCCAAGGAGTTGGCTCAACAAGCCGACGATTTGGCCAGACCCGGACGACCTGATGACTTTTCGTAATTACTTTTCACTTCATTTCTAAGAATCCGGTCTTTGCTTTTGCAACTGGAAAACGCTTTATACCCCCTGAACGCCAGTTTTAACGCTGGATTAGCTATTTGATGCTGTCCTAGTTTCTTTTCTTGTCTTGTCTTGGATTGGTCGATAATATCGGGACAACGTTGAACGTATCTCGACAATGAGCGGCTTGAGATGAAAAGGGACATTTAGTTGGGTAATGCTGCACGTGGAAAGCATGGGAACGGCGTTAGGATTGCTGTTGGTAATGCATTGTGCAGACAGACATAGGCCCTGGATTGAGTATATATATAAGTGTGCGGAGTACCATGAGGAGGATCAAACATGGCTTTGATATTTGTTCAAAACGAGTTAGATGACGTCCTCCAGTTCAGACAAGACTATACGATGGACGATGATAATAGAGATAGACGAGCAATGGAATATTATCGACTATCTATGATAAACTTGAGTGTGGCCTTGTGTTTTAGAGACAACATCGGCTCTCTGCCTATTCGTGAATATGCTCCGGCTATACGAAACCTATCTAACATCATCCTAAAAACCTGGGTTACTCTTGCAAGTTCAACCATAATTCGAAGTCTAATTTAGAGATAGATCAGACATTGATAGAGGAGCATGTATATTATGCGACCATTAGTCATTTTCTCTTGAGAGGGAAGGTAATTCTTATGAGGCAGAACCATTCTACATTTGTATTATGTTACACGCCCTCGGCCAAGACATCTCGAGCTATCATGCTCTTCGGCTATCAAACATTTCCCTCGCAACGCCTCTACTCATTCTCACAGAGCGTGTCAGTATGGCGGGTAATTTCTTCCAGCCGCTTGTTACAAACCACCAACTTGCCACGCCGCCCGCTGCAAGACCAGTGAGGCTGATGAACCACATGTCCCAATTTCTCGCCTTCCATATCGGCATACGCATATCCGCAGTCTGTAGATGCATCGGTCGCAGCTCAACCCCTTTCTTGAATCGAAGTTCTTGATCTATCATTACTTCCTCGATAAGATCCGCTGCAAGATGTTTGCGTTTAGAGTTGAGGGTTGCTATTCCTTGCATACGACGCACGTTCATGGCAAAGAAGCCATCTTTGTCAGTTATGATGCCTGCAATGGCGGAAGAGATAGAGGATGGTGTGAGGTAAGATTTATCGAGAGATATGCCCACACCGGCGGCTTTTAGTCTGGCACTGTTGCAGAGCTGGTCGAAGAAGTATCCTATAGCGAGAACTGGTGTCCCATGGAAGAGAGTTTCGTTGGCACTGGAGCCGCCCCCGTGAGTGAGAAAGAGGACTGTATTAGAGTGTGCTAGGATAGCGCGCTGTGGTGCAAAGATGGGGAGCCGAAAATGCGGATGGAAATCGTTAAGAAGATCGGCAATGGATATGCTCAATCCATCAGCTGTATTATAGGATTTGGAGGTGTCGAAATTGCCGCGAGGCTTTTGAGGAATGGACCATATGACTCCGTTGATGGAGTCATTGTCGAGAGCCTGGATAAACCCAAGAAGATACTTTTCAAGTTCTTCACCCGGAAGGTTGACATGTGTCCCCAAGCACACGTAGATGGTTTTGTCATGGCTATTCAGAAACTGGGCCAAGTCTTCGTCCAACGGAGGATACTGGTTGCTGAGTATAGGTCCAACAGGTGTCATAAGAGGTGGTAATTCCTTCGGCGCTTCGAGGCCCCAGAAAGAATTGACCAGAACAAGGTAATCGGGTTTGGGGAGAAGAGAATGGCTGTAATTGACGCCAGCATCAACACGCATTCGTTTCGTCCATATTAACCAGGGGATGATAGTGGGAAGCGCCGCAAGAACCACAAATTCGTTCCAGAACCGTGATGATAGAGAAGCATGCTCCGAAGTCAAAGCACCATCGGCCTGAAATCCAGGTTGTCCCGGATGGTAGCTGACAGGAGCCATGGCATAAGGCATCTGAGGCCAGACGCTCGCTAGTTGGATATTGAACTGCTTGAGCATATCCCTCGCGACGCTATCAGCGAAGAAGTCGGCAACGATAAAGTCAGGCTTGGTAGATGCATCTTCACATAGCGGCCGAAGAGATTTGTAGGTATCTATCCAAAAGTTGTCAAAAAAGTATTTCGACTTCATCATGGGACCAAAGCCGTGCTCATGACGCCAAAGGCGCATTGTCTCGTAGTGTAGATCCAAGTCATCTTCGGAGGCGGCGGGGCCAACTGTGTAAACGGTTTTTATGAAGGGATAATTAGCTGTCCAATTTTCCTGTCCTGCGCAGGTAGCAAATTGAACATCATGGCCTCGAGAGGCGAGGACAGCGCCTATTTCGAGAACTGGAGCTATTGCCGTGTTAGCTTTGATGGTGTCGGGGGTTCTGGAGAGGTACCTGCATGAGTGAAACCGCCTGTTGTGACAAGCAGAAGGACTCTTCTGCGGAATTCATGGCTGTCAGCCATTATATTCAGGCTTAATAGTTTAAATTGGAACGTGTGTTGTCGAATTGAGATGGGTTGGTCTGTATCAACCGATGTATGACGCTTAGAGGTTACTAATGCCTGTCAAGTTGGAGCTTGGTTCAGCGTAGGGCTGAAGTCCGATCGATGCCTGGCAGTTACTGTCTCGATAGAAAGACCAAGACCCATTCCATATCTGGCTTTCAAGAAATTATCAGCTTCGGTAGCTTCGTCGTCTTTGTTACCAGCTCCTTCTGGACCAGAACCACAATCTTCTCCGTTAATCGTGTGAGAACCTTGGCCGCTCTTCAACGCCTGAACCGACATTGGTTTCTTTTTTTGGTTTTCTGCGAATTCTATACTGCCTGGGAGGCTAGGTGGAGTATGTTGTCCTTGTTGAAAACACCCTGATTAGTACCAAGTTAACCACCGGCTTTAATGACTTGCTAGTTATATAAGGAGCGCTGGAGAAGTCTGGAAGCAGAAAACCTAAGAGATCTTGCAAAGCCCTTGCGTATTTCTAAGGGAATTTTATTTTAGCTATCGATTGTAATCTTGTCTGCCGTTTGGTCATGCTACATAACTACTACAGGTTCCTTCGGGGAAGCCTCGTATGTGACCATTCCGTTTGGCGCATATCGGGTCTTTTTGCCATTCGGGGCACCAGACGACTCTCCTTCGTCCTTTTCCATTTAGCTCGAGATACATGGTCGAGCTGTGCTTGGGAAGTAAGACCGCGAATGTGAGAGGGAGAGAGAAGTTGAAAGGTAGAAAATGGTCACCTATGCAAAACTTTCAGCTGTAAAGGAAATATGATAAAGAGGTTGAAGACTAATAATTAAATTACATAAGTAAGTATAATGTTTATATCTCGGTTTCCCTTAAGCTTGGGAATGGAAGTAGTAAGAATGTGTAACCAGATCTTCATCTCGCAGAGCACATGTGCCATCGTCCTGGTCTGGTCAACCCTCTGTCTTCGACAACCTCGTGACGCTCGGCCTTGAAATTGGTGGATATTTTAGACATTGACGACGTCCGTGACTGTCCACAAGCTTCTGGACTTCCCGCCGTAGCTCACGTGGCCGCCTATAGAAGCGACGTCTTTCTCATCCTCTGATAATCAGACAACGCGCCTGGGTAGTAGACTAGCCTAGCAATATAACCTTCATATGTATTTATGAAATATCTTATATGTCGGCTCATAATGAGTCTTGGGATAGAATTTCGCAGATATTATGTAAAACCTATGGTGCTATTGAAAAGGGAAAGGTGACATGGCAAACATCCATACTGTTGCATTCTCCATTCTGTATCATAACTAGGAGACTTATAAAGATGCTTCTTGGCCACATGACTACCGAAATAGAAATGAAAGAAACTCCATAACTAACAAGAATACAGTGTCAGTTCCATGTAAAGCAGGCCATGGTTCACCAAATTCACTCAAGAGAACCTTCAATCCTAGGATGATCTACCTTCGTCTAGATACCCGACCTCGGGTAGGTTACGATCGGAGGACTAAGCCCCGTGCTCCGGCGCGGAGATCGGATGGCCCGTGCGCGGGAAAGAGGTTGGGTATCAGAAGCTTTTGTACCTAGTTCTCCACTAGCATGAAGGTCACCGTCATATGAGAAGAGCCTGTAACAATCTTTTCTCTTTCACCAACCACCACCATGTCGGTCGATCCGCAGCAGCTGTTGGACACGGTAAGACATGAGGCTCTTTCCCCCCAGGACATCTTACTTATTGCACTGTAGCTCTCGAGCCAAGTTCGCCAATACGCCGACGTTGCTTCCGAGTTCATTGATAAGAATGTCGACCGCGCTGCTGTAGTTGTCAGAGAGACTCTATCCACCTCGGAATGGGTGCCAGAGTCTGTCAGGCCTAAGCCTGCGGTGAAAGAAGTGGTGGCAATCGTTTCTTTGGGGCGCTTCGAAAGATTCCAAAACTGGATTGCCGAGCACAAAATTTTGACTGGAATTATAGTCTTGACCTGCGGAACCGTTGTGTACAAAGGATACTATGAAAGTCGCTCCATGAGAAAGACAAGACGAGCGAGGAGGGCACGAAATGGCGGGCGTACTGACGTCGTCGTTATCGCCGGATCTCCGTCTCTTCCTTTGACAAGGTCTTTGTCTTTGGACATGGAGAGACGGGGTTTCATCGTCTTCATCGTCTGCAACGCCGCTGAGGACGAGTCCATGGTTCAGGCTATGAAGCGACCCGATGTCCGACCTCTGAGCATTGACACCACTGACGTGAGCTTGCCGCATGTGCTGTCGTGTGATTATACTGACATTTCCCTAGCCTCCTAATGCTGGCTCCGCCATCGAACATTTTGCCCACTTCCTCCAGTCACCTCAAGCTCCTGGCCCTGGAATGAAGCCCAACCAGCTCACTCTGAAATCCGTGATCCTGATCCCGAGCCTCCACTACCAGACGTCTCCTATCGCAACAATCCCACCATCCAGCTTTGCCGACCTTTTCAATACCCACCTCCTCCAGCCCATCCTTACAATCCAGGCTTTCCTACCACTACTCACATCCCGCTTGAACCCCATTGGAGAAAAATGGATTCCTCCCAAGGTTCTTGTCTTTACTCCCTCCATCATTTCCTCAATCAACCCACCATTTCATGCGCCTGAGGCTACCGTTTGCTCGGCCCTGTCCGCTTTCACGGAAGTCCTCACCGCCGAACTTAGACCCCTCGATATTCCGGTGACCCACATGCAGCTCGGCACGTTCGACTTCTCCAGTTTCGTCCCGACTCGTGGCGGTCCCAACCAAGGCCTCGTCACCGCAGGAAACCCTGAGTCTCCTCTCGTCTGGCCTGAGGGCGCCCGACACGTGTATGCCCGAAACTTTGTCGCACAAACTAGCTCTGCCATCTCCGGAGGTCGTATCCGTGGACTGAAGGGAAGCTCGCTTCGACGTCTCCACAACTCTGTTTTCGATGTGATTGACGGTTCTATCACTGCTGATACCGTACGAGTTGGCCTCGGCGCCAGCGTGTACGGCTTCGTCGGACGATGGGCCCCCCGAGGCCTCGTCTCTTGGATGATGGGCATCCGCCGAGTTGACGAGCTCTCCACATGGAAGACAAGCTCCTACGAAGGTTCAGAAAGCAGTGACGAGGATGATGAGAGCGAGAAGGGTGAAGGGGAATCAAGCGAGTTTGTCGCCGTCGCAACAGAGGCTAATGTCTGGCATGCTGACAACGAGGGAGCTATGTGGACTCCCCAGGCTTCTGAGACCGCTTGAGCGATGAAGATTGAAACTTATGCTGGATATCCGATGTAAATTGGATCTGCATGACACGCATTATGATGGGACATGTAAAACGTTCGATTTTGTTACATATAGACGCCGTCACGACTCCAACTCTTGAATGATTTTCACACTGCAGCCGTTGGAAAAATACAAAACCAATTGCCTTACTTTCGACCATTGCTTTGAGGTTCACAGTTACAAGTTTTGACATGGTAGTCATGTGGGTATCATCATCAACTGAGTAAAAGTACAACAGGTAAATATGTGGGTTAGTGACCCCTCGCGCGATAACGGCCTCTTCCTCGCCATTTTCCTCGACCGCCATGACCGCCATGACCGCCGTGACCTCCTCTATGTCTGCCGCCATCATCCCGATCCCTATCTCTCTGTTGGTCGCGTGACCTGTCCACATCATCATGCGCAGAATCCATCCGAATATCTTCGTCTTTCTTCTCCTCTGACTTGAGGGTTGGCTTCTCCAGATCCTTTGACCACTTGGGGTGGGCGCCTTCCTTGCATTCAGGTCCATCGGGACAGAAACCCGCCAGGTAAAACACACAGAGCTTCCTACGCACGTGCTTCTTTGAACAGTTGGGCCCGAGGGGACAGAACCCCATATCGTAGTGAGGGCAGGGTGGCAGCCGACTTTGGGGGTCGATGTGAAGGTATAGGCATTCGTCTCCGTTCGAGCAATACCCGTTTCGCATGAAGAAATTGCACTCAGGCATCTTTCGAAGGTTGTACTCGTGAAGGAACTCGCAATGCTCGCCCTTCTTGCACAGGCCGCGCAGCCAATGTTTACACACGAGCGAGTTAAGACCACCACTCGGCTGTGACGTCTTGGAATCAGAGACGTGACGTTCAGGACATCGTGTGCCGTTTGGGCAGTGGCCCGACTGGAAGGCTTTGCATATTGGTCGGTCGGGAGATAGGCCGACCTGGTACGTTTGCCGAAGGAATGGCGAGAAGCGGAAGTTGTAGGGCGTGGCAGAGTGGTTGAGGATGGCGGAGGCAGGAGATTCGACGGCGCCGGGCATGATATGTGAGAACGACGCAGGCTAATCGCCTACAGAGGAGGGAGCAGTTAATTTATTTCTAGTGATTCTTTTTCAATATTCCGCGTCAGGTGGTTGTGGGTGCTGCTTTGTGCGCGCTGTAATAGTTGCTCTGTTGATGTCAAGGTTAAGATTGAGGCCAAAGCTTTGGTCGCTAACATTTTCCAGAGCTGCAGGTACAGTGCGGCGATCGAGGTTTGTCAGCGACGAGGATCGCCGCTAAACCAACGTCAATCCACACAAGCTTACTTGGACTTGAGCTTCGCTATCCTCACACCGTTTTTAGAAAAAGATTTGTTTAATGAGAAAGTCTTGAATTATTGCGCTTTGATGAGGGAAACGAACGAAGGGAGGTGTTAATCGTTGTCGTCGCTATTGCAAGTGTCTTTGGCAAAACACGACGGAAGAAGCCTCCTGAACCTCCATCTTGTCTTCCATCCTTACATGCTGATCATGAAAGTCATTCCGCCTCAGCAACGACAAATGTCGAGAGAGAATCACGAATCAAAACCCAGACTATCCACGGAGCCTTGGTCCCCGTTCTTCTGGCCATAAACGATACGACAGTTCATGTATCGATGAGCTTTATCATTCCTGAGGCTCTCATGAGCCTGAGACACCATCTCTTTTCGCTTCTCTTCTGGTATTCCTAACGCTATCAATGGCTTGGCAGCCATCGAGTCAATCAGGTCCATGATGTTGGCTTCCATTAACTTCCCCAAGTCTTTCATTCCTTCATCCTGTGGCCAGCATGAGATGGGCACTTTCTCACTCACGGCCTGAACTCGAGTGAAGTCAGCGGCTATGAGAGTTTCTCGAACGTCTTTCTTGCCAAAGTTGGTACATCCGTATTTTCGTATCCCCTGAGCGCAGGTATCGAAGAAAACTCGCAGCGAATCGTCTTTCTGCATGGTGCCATCATCGCAGCGAACTGTGTAGTCAAAGTCTTGAAACTCGATCCATCCGCCCTCCTTCAGGTGTCTTCCCTTTGTTAGCTGGGTATCATTTATCGGGCATTCAACTCACTCGTGGACATTAGCAACCATTGTGTCCAAGTCAAGTAGAAACCCGACCATTCCCCTGAGATGAACCATATCAAAGTCCTTACCATTGGCCCAGTAGGAGTCCTCACAGTCTTCAACAAACATGGATACATTCGGAGGCATTGATTTAGGTTGAATGGGTGATATATCGGTTCCTATCACGCTGGTCTTGTCATACTCATCGGCCACTAGGTCTTGTTAGAAGAGCAGCTGGAATATTTCCATATAAGCTCACCGTCTATCACCCATGCCCCTAAATGTTGTAAGTACAAAACAGTCAAAAGTGTACTTGGTACTCACCGTTTCCTGTCCCGAGATCGATTATCTTATTCGCGTCTTTGCCAACTTCGGACAGAAAGAGTTTACCATCCTGCATCAACCAGATGGTCAGCTGTTGCTTTGACTCGCATTGCTGTTGCCCAATGATCTTGACATACCAGAAGCTGCTGCATCAGGAAATGCTCAGCTAGCTCGCGATACTGCTCGCCTTCGTCGTTGGGTAGCGGATATCTGCCAGCCAGATAGGCGTGATAACGTCGGCCATGAGAGTGCTCATAGTCGAATATGCTGGCTGCTAATGAAGTGCAACAGCTTGAATCATCGTCTTGCTGCAAGCATTCAGAACGAGCATCGTCAAACACGAGCTCATATTCATCCGTGTCTTGGTCCGTTGGGGTGTATATTGTTTCGATCCCCGGCTCGGAAATGATCGAGAAAGAGTGACTATGAGTCTCTGGCATCTTGGCTGTGAACTTATGGAAAGAAGTTGAAAGGAAGACAGCACAGCTATACAGAATAGGGACTCGGCACTGGTTATCATATGTTGGGATGCTCTACTACAGTTGCGCCACACTGATCATCTCTGTGAAACCAGCCGAGTACACAAGGGATGAGCATTTCTGGCTTCAGTATTATCAATATATGCGGGAGGTCATCTGCACGTTTGCTACCGTGACGGTGACCCCTCCTTCTGGCAGAACTTCACCTCTTAACATTGGCGAGATGGACCTCATGTGGTATGTTTCGCTATAGCCTACATGCTTGCGCGAGTTGTTGGTGATAAGCTATGCGGATGGCGCATAACGACAATCTGCGATTCGACTGTTGGTCCGGGTTGCGAAGAAGGGGGGGCAGCTATGTTTGTTTGCTTCCTATGGGGGCGCCTTGCTTCGGCAAGGACAAGAGACCCCTCAATGGACTTAAACTGAAACAAAATTCAAGTCAGTTGGTCATATTACATTCCATCGATGGTTATTCGAGAAAGGAAGTTGCTTGTGGTCATGATATCTAGGCTTCATTGAAGATGCAAACAATGGTCAACACTATCGTTTGGCAGATCTCAAACCTAACATTGGTTGATCAAGTAGGATTCGACGTGGGTGCACAGACTGTGTCTCCTGTCGCTTACTGTTGGGCAAGGTTGTCTTACACATGTACGAAGGAGCTTGTCCGCGCTCAGCTCTCCACCATGTTGCTGATCACTTGGTCTCACATGTTGAACCAACACTTGCTTTTTCGCTCTTCACTAACAAGTATCTGTGTCAGCTATTGATATTTCCACACTAACAGCCGGGTATTGCCTTTCGGGTATCGTACAACACTAGCTAGAAGGCATAGCAGATACGCCAATGCATTGCAATGAGGATACGATCATACAGAAGCGTTTCTTGGCTCTACCTATTTCAGGTGCCAAGCAGTCAGACTTGCATAACCCGATACTATATTGGGACAGAGTCTATATGCCCACTCAATACCGTGTCTAGCATCAGCAATCCATACCATGGATTATTGGTAGGTCAGTCTAACAGATCTTATGCAACATTGTTGAAGCGGAAGCTGATTCATTTAGGCAACCAGTCAAAGAGCATTCAGACAGTCAGCTAAGTCGACGGGATGCCCTACTGGTCCTTTTCTCAGGTCCAGAGAATCGCAGCCTATAGGCACCTGCGGTTCCAGGGTCTGTGCCGCTATGGCTCTACACGTCGTTAAATCCAGCCACCATTGAATGTGAGAGCACGGCTTCTGGAAACGGCGCTAACACTCATCCCCATCCCAGAAGGACTCTGGTAGGCTATCAACTCCAAATCCCCAGACTGTCACAGTTATGCGCAAGCGCTTGCTAGCCCATAGGTACGGTACCTTGGTCAATGGGTTGTCTCAATTCGACTTGCAACGGTACCTATTCATACACATCCATGTGATGGCAGATTCAGTTTGTTGCGCTTGCCTCAGCCTCGAAGCTGGGGATTGATGCATTGGCAAGACTAAATCATTCGGAATTGTCACTCAGAATGATTAACTGTTAGAGATGGTAAGCACCCGGCCCTGGCTCGACTGTATCAGACAAGGACAAGTCAAAGTGTTTGGCCCACTGAATATTGCGCCCAAATCTCATGGTTGTCCCCTGACGGTTTTTATTATGGAACCAATCTCACCATCCGCGGTAGCGCGTGTTCCAAACGTCCGTCGACCTTCCAGAAGTTTGATGGCAGGGCGAATCCATGGAGCCGCACGGTTGCTGAACACGCTTATCGGGAACTTGTGTTATGACTCGGCGCTTCTTGTACAACCGTCGTCCAAAGATGCTGTACCTGGATTGTCCCGGTCACCAAAATGGGCGTTGCGACATCAAGAACAATGCTGCGTACGTGCTTTCTGGCTGAGACTGTTTCATCCCTTGGACAATGCTGCTTTTCAAGCAGAGCGACGAGCTCGCCTTGATCCTGCAACGACTGATTGGAAGCCGAGCCCTGTTCAGCATTGCCTTCTGCCTGCTCGAGGCATATGACACCTCGGAACGCATCGCGGCTCATCTTGAGAACATGACAGCGCCTCACTATGCTGTTTTTAGGTATCGGAGACGTGTCTCATTTACGGGCCTGTATGCCAACGTGTTTCACCTGTCGCAAATCATGGCAGGGCCATTCAATGGTTCGGAGAGGCCGCAACGTCAATGCTTCATTATCGCCATTTCTCTAGCAAAGATGGAGGCTCATCTCGTGGTTGGAAACAACTCAGAGTCTTGTACGGACTGTGCTCGAAGGGGAAAAGAGTATTCTCGCCCCGGATCTCCGACTCCATTCGAAGCTGGGCTGCGGAGCCAAGCATCCATCACTGGGCGTCATTTCATGAGGCACAGATTACACCTTCTAAACAAGGCCCGAATTGGCGTGGTCAAAGCATCGAAAAGTCGGGCTAACAACGAACGAGAGCAATTTCACGGTCTCCCAAGAAGCCACAGCTTTCTCAGCTCTGACAGCCAGCAACGCTCTTGTGTTTCTTCCAATGCCTCCCCGCAATTATGTCATGTATCATGGTTCCTACCGAATCCAGGACCCTCCGTAATTTGGATGCTAGTCCCTGTTCTCCGGCATCACCTAGATGACCGACCCTCTATTAGCTGGCTGCGACTGGTGTTGAGTATTATATAGCCTTGATCCTTCTCTGTCGCAGTCAGTCATGACTCTCATCGGCAGTCTCTGGTGCCCAACGTTGTTGACCGACACATCAGCTCTTATTTCCTTCAAGATCTTGACACCAGTTAGTTAATCAAGGCTCTTGCAGGTCGGGTTATTAAACAACCCTCACGGTCATATTTATTTTTCTCTCATTTTTGGCAATTGCCTTGCCCTTTTTCTTTCGAATTCACCTGATCTCTCAAATCATTCATCATGAGCTCGTCGCGCAAGTCGCGGATTGCTTCGAGCATGTCCAATGTCATGTTCACAAATGCGGTATACTTTCCCAACTACCGGATATACCAGGGAGACACGCCAGGAATGCTCAACTACAGTTGTATCAACCACGTTTACTATGCTTACGCCAGTGTTTCAGCCGACGGCGGTGTTTTCGTAAGTTCTGCTCACGACTTATTTCAAACGTCTCGGCAATCGGGGGTACTGACTCAGAATTTGAATCTAGCTGAGTGATGAGTGGGCGGATGCTGGTGCACCTGTTGACGGTGTACAAGGAGGGCTAGGGTCTCTCATGCACCTCAAGCAGAAGCATCCTCATCTTCGAGTTGTTCTGTCAATCGGAGGCGGCAACTCCTCGGAGATTTTCCCCCTGGTGGCATCTAGCACTCTATTGCGCGACAATTTTGCTAGATCAGCTAAGGGGCTTGTCGAAGCATCAGGTCTGGATGGAATCGACAGTAGGTAGCCCTTGAAACAGGTCTCCGGTTCTGATGACGAAGCTAACAAAATGATTCAAAGTTGCATGGGAATACCCTTGCGATGTCCAACAAGGCTATGACTTTCTTGCACTTCTAGCAGCTGTCCGCATTCATCTACCAGAGGAGCATTATGTACTCACCGCTGCACTTCCTGCAGCCAAGTCTATTTTGCAATTCCTCGATCTAATGGAGATCGCCGAGTACTTGGACTTTATCAACTTGATGGCCTACGATTTCTTTGGTTCGTGGACTCCAAAGGCTGGGCATCACGCTCAACTCTATGCCATGGACAAAGAAGAAACATCAGCTTCTTCTGGGGTTTCTTATCTCATGTCCAAGGGATTTCCCCCTAAGAAGATTTTGCTTGGTATTCCAACTTTTGGGCGAAGCTTCCTTCACTGCACAGGGGCAGGACACAAATACAAGGGCGTTGGTGGTGCGGAAGATGGCACGTTTGAGTACAATCAACTCCCACGCAAGGGGTGCAAAGAGGTTGTCGACAAACGTCATGTTGCAGCACACTGCACGGGGGCAGATGGCGGATTTGTGACGTACGACAACCCGGATACTGTTAAGATCAAGGCCAGTTTCTGCAAACAGAAAGGACTAGGGGTGAGTGGCCTAACTATGGGTGCGAGGGCCACGGTATCATTCATTCATGTCTTGAACACAAGAACACCGTGTTTCCGTCACCTACTGCCGAATATCGTCACTAGATCGCTAACAATATCTTTGCAGGGTCTCTTTTACTGGAACGGTCCTGCTGATTCCAAGGACAAGTCTAGGAGCTTGGTTGCGGCTGGCTTCCGCGCTCTTCATTCGTCCTGACAAGTCTTTACCGCTCCTTTGACCACATCCTACATCTTGCATAGATGGGAGTGACACGGCGTTTATTTTTTTAGTAGATGGGCATATGCCGGTGTTATCTGATCAGATTCGATTCAATTTTCTCTAGTTGGTCTTTGGGAAAGCGTTTACATTACGAAGGTATGCTAGGAGAACGGACATTCTTCTGGAAAGATTCAAAAATAGAGGCAAGGATATGCCATCAGGAGAATATATTAGACAATAGACGGGACCGGCGTTTTTTTTTATAGGGGGGCAGGGACCAAAGGCGCTGGATGCCTGACTCCCATCAAACATAAGCTCATGACTCACTGCCTAACTCATTTGACCTCTTATCACCTCATACGCTGATACAAGACGCACGGTGGCCCTCTTTTTCTATCCATAGTCGCCCAAGGGTCGAGCTGATTCAAGGAGGCAATGGATGAAAGGCGGTAGGGCATGCGCGTATCACATTGACGGTGAAGTCAGGCTCCAAAGAGACCGTTTTGGGCAACCAGAACGAGTCACCACGAGGCTAACAATGTACGTCAGAGTACATTCACATGCATCCATACAATGTAACTCTTCAGTGATCCGCAGGAAAGTCTTGAGTCAGAGGTCGTACTTTCGGTGCCATTCCAAATTGAGGTGGTGTTCTGAGGTTGGATTTGTCTCTTTGAAGTCAGTCACATGTCAAGTCACGACGGGCTACCCCTGCAGAGATGGAACCGTTCCAGTGGAACTAGAACAAGGAGGTACATTATAGCAGTGGCCAAACTTGGTCTACTAGCACTTCAAAATCATATCACTAGGTAGCTACGCGATCCATGATTATATATATAGATGTCTCTATGTCAAAGCATTTCAATACCCGGTCCGGTTAAGGTCGGCAAGAAAGTTGCTGGTTTGTCAGATGTGCATTAGACAGTATCCACGTGGCGATAAGATAAGGAGCTCGTTCCGTTATCCCACGACTCTAGAGCCTACAGAGCTCGGCAGCTTAGCACGAACAAACAACAGTGTCAAAAGACAAATCATCGCCGATTAAAGATGCCCCTGGACCGGACATCGTCTGCCCATCACTACAGAAGCCCAACAATACATCCATTCGTCCAAGATGTCTGGAACCGATAGGGTTCCATCTCCCCCGGAGGCTGTGACGGCGTCTTCTGTGCAGGGCCCGGATCTGGAGTTTTCTCATAATCAAACTCCAGACGAAGAGAACGAAGCTATCGAGAACCCGATGCCTCCTTTCGAACCATTGTTCACTCTCCTGACCAACTCAACTACAAATACTACTGTGCATCCTCGCGTTCACTACGTCTTCTCCGATGACGACCCTTCGATCCTCACAACCGGTGCTCAGGACCCGTCGCACCGACCCCTTGTCGTAGATCTCGCGCCAGCTCCCGAAGGCGAGTCCAACCGATGGGCTGTATCATGGGCCGCCAGCCTAACGCCCGATTTTGCCGTGACAAACTCAAGCGTAGCTGTCCAACAGAGCGAGGGTGAAGAGAACGGAGGTGCTGGCGCTTTAATGCTCCGTGTTGAAGGCGTCGAGCGCGAGCCCATTGAGATGCGAACCGAGTCCCTACCGGGCTCTGGCAGTGGTGCCATAGGAGGGGAGGACGTGGATGTCTTGGCCGAAGAGTTCCGAAGGCGGATGGGAGTGCTAAGGAAAGTAGTTGATGAGGCTGAAAAGAGACGTCTGGTAATCGGACAGGATGAAGATATTCACGATGCAGAAGACGATGGTGCACCTGATGAAGCGGTGATAGACTATGATGAGGACAAAGGGAAAGCGAAAGCGAAAGCAGGGAACGATTGATAGGAACTCACTCGAGAAGTTTCGTTTGCTTTGATGAGTTTGAGATTCTGCATTGGCAAAGATGGAAACGTGCCACCAACAGTGGTAAGGTGAATACTGTTATCGTTTGCACCATGCTAACGCGCCTACAGATTGCGATTCTACAAGACGAAACCTTTTGAAACTTCGGCACCGACAATTTACATACATGTCCTGGTAAGAATATGGGTCATGACAGTTTCAGGTGAACCAGACACCTTTGAATATGAATTAATACAGCTTGGCGTATAGGATTTGTCTGATACGTATGGGCGTTGAGCGTGTCAGATTGTTAACTAGCGATTTAATTATTTGACCCAACTCAAAACGTCACAATGTACCAACACAAGTGAGGAAGCGAAATGTAATTAAAAGTTCATACTATAAACGCCTCGAACTAATGCAAAGAGAAAAGGAAATCAAACGCCAGAAGGGTGGCAGAGTCAAACCCGGTTGTATAAACAAAGAGAAAAAAGACGGGCTATCGGGCTATAGCAACAGTTATGATCCAAATCCAGTGGGAATACGCAAAACACAAATACAGCTCTGGCACTGCTTTTACCTCCACACGATCCGAGCCCACTTCTCTGGAGCGCGTATATGTTCCTCGATGAGTACAAGTATCCCCTTGTCGCCATTCGAAGACAATCGCCTCCGAGTCATTCTCACATCGTTCGACTCATGCCTAGTTCCGCGGTAGCTGAGGTAGATGGAACCGCCCACCGCCAACACTGTTGAGCAGAGAGGATGCTGTGTTGTCGGTAGCGACACGGCGGGCTAAGCGAGCAGGCAGGACAGCTGTGTGCATAACGGGCAAGCTGCCAATGGCTGCCTCGATACTTCGCTTCTTGTTGTCGTTGTTCTGTCCCTTGATGACGAAGATGTAGATGAGGACAATAATGACAATAACAACAATGATAGCGACTGGACCAGTTAGTGAGATGCCTCACATAAAGCTGAGGTTGCAAATACATACCACAGATACCCAAGCAGATCCACTTCTTCTTGCGTGTCTTGCGGGCGGTGTTGACGGCCACCCCAATCTCCTCATTACCCTTGTCGAGGTTCTCAACAACTTCCTCGCCCTTCTGTTCAATTTGGGTGACGGCAGCTTCTTGCTGGACGACGAGGGTGTCCATATCCTGGAACAATTGAGCCAGCTCAACCATTTGCTGCTCGATCTTGATAAGAGCCTGGTGACGGTCCTGAACAGCGCTCAGGGCAGCACGGGCACGACCCTGGCGATCGCTCTGCATCATGGCCTGGCTAAAGACCTGGCCTCCAGTAGTGTCCTCGACAGCAGCCTGAATCTCTTGCTCCGAGGCATCTGGGCGCACAATGCGATACTGGCGGGCCATCTGATCCTGTGTGCGTTTTCGGAATTGCGACTCGACCTGCTGGTATTGGGTGATGGCAGCCTTGAGACGGCGGTCAATGCGGGTGACGTGAGGATTGTTCTTTGGCGATTTCGCCTCAGGGTTAGACTTGACGGTGCGGACTCGCTCGGTAAGCTCACGGTAGAGAGACATGGTGTCCGCGGAAAGTGAGTCGAGCTGGCGGCTGGCGGCACTGGAACCTGAGCTATCGGCGTCGTCAAGAGTTCGCTGCTGGATCATACGGAGCTGTTCCAAGTTCTGCTCGACAGTGTCGATTCCACGATCGATGTCACGGCACTCATTGAGAATGGCGTTGGGGTCGCCTTGGCCAAAGCCGCTGGCGTTGTGGGCGAGGGGAGCCATCTCGACGCTACCTATCCCTCAAGCCATGTCAGTATGTGGTGGAAGAGGACAACCCTTTGAGTCCAAAATTCTCACCTCCATAACCTTGAGCGGGTGGGCTGTTGTAGCCACCGCCATTGCCGTAGCCATTGTTACCACCATAGCCCTGGTCAGGAGAGTCGTATGGATTTTGGCCACCGTATCTGTTGTCAGAGTCAGTAAGCAGACCAAGCAAGCTACATGCGATAACTCAAGCAAAGCATACCCGTACTATAACAAAAAAAGTCAGCAGATTATTCATGAAAAATGTCTAGGCAATTGGAACAGGAAAACAGCAGGCCGCAACAGGCTACAAGCTTAATTGGCATCGCACGGGAAACACTCAAAATTGGAGCGGGATCGACAGGAGAGGGTTGGATAGGAGGCGCAAACTAACACTCATTGTAGTGACTGAGCTGGAGCTCTACTGTATTGTATGTTTGGTTTTCGACAGGTTTTACCTCCTTGCACCGGAGGTTAGTCGTTTTTCGAGGATTGTCTTTGATTAATTGTTTTCTCTCGTCGCTTTTGGTATCGAGTTGAGTTGAGTTGCCAAGGAAGGGGTTTAACGTGAGTGTTTCTCGTCGCGCAGCAAAGAGAAAGGAGTAAGACTCGTGGATATATACGATCAAAGAGAAGAATGATCGGGACTTGCGTGAACTACCTACTGACGAGATAGAAAAGGGTAAAAAAGGGAAAGACGGCAAGTGAAAAGAGAGTTGAGTGAGACGAGGGAGGGTGTAGAGTCAAGGTCAGAAAAATAGGATCAAGGCCAGGTGCAAATGAGACGTGACGGGAGATGGCAAGGAAGGCCCCAGCCAGGAATGGGAGTGCGAGCCCAGCCAAGTGCGAGAGACGAGATTAGTGGAGGTGTTTGAGTAGTAGCGGCACTGGCAGTGGCAGAGTAGCACTTAGCCACTGAAATGTTAGCGGGCCTGGGGTGAGAGTGGAGGCTAAGTCGCTGGCGCTTGGACGCTGCTCACTGCCTTTAGCGGGCTAGGGATTAGCTTAGCTTAGCCCTGTTCTGTACAAGCACCTTGCTTACTCCGTGCGTGCAAGCCCCTTTGCTCTCTTGGATGGCGATGCAGGGTCCAAGATGCAAATCTGATTCCAGTTGCGACTTCTAGTGTCGACGGCTACGTAAGAGACTCTGTTTCTCTGGCTGTTTTGGCCGAGCGCCAAGGTTCGCATCGTCATGATCAACTTCAAAACAGCCCCTTTGATCGTACGCGATGCGATGATAAAGGTGCTCAAAACCAGAGCTGCAACAGCCAGAAACACTTCGAGAGTCTGGTCAATCATGCGACACTTATTCAATTGGATTATCGTAGAATGGCACCAAAGACCTGCAGCAACCCAGCTATAAATGAGCTTAACATGATTTTGGCTTAGAGGGAGAACAGAAGACAGATTCAATCCTACATATCACCACCAACTCCACCATCGATCTCGTTAGCTTATTTTGTCTAGCACCCCTGAACAAGGGGCAATCCCGAAATAACCACTGACCCTCGATAGCATCGTTCATTGGCAATGCAGTCCCGCTGTTTCACCCTTCGGCGCCTGTTTTCCATTAATCCTGGTTTCTTCAGAGTCTAACTGAGAATTCTGTAACAAGTCTGGTGTTTTATATCCAATCTCTCTTTGTCTCCGACTATCATCGCAATCACCGGCACCATCCGACATCACTAAAAGCTTCAAACTCTGATCCATAAACAAAGTCTCTGGTATCATCTTCTAATTGTAGGGATTGAATCCCTCCATCTGCAGGCTGACAACCTCCACCTGAGTGAGCCCTGTGATCCTGCGCTAGTCCTTCAGCTCTGCAAAATGGCGCCCACCCTTTCGAGATTGACCATGACCAGGGGGTCTCGAACAATGAACTTAAGCTTCGCCGCGTGGGTCTCGACCGGTGTTGCCAAGGAGGCTATTCGTTATTCATGATATTTTCGGATCGAGACAGCATTGCTCTTCTTGTCCGGTCTGGTATAGAGTCGTGCACGGAAATGTTTATATCAATCAGCCTTACAGTGAGGAAGGGCAACCCTTTTGTTAGAGGAGAAGCCGGGATATCTAAATGCACCTCGTAATTTCCCACAGCTTATGCCCTTGGCCAGCTCCACCAACAAATGGACGCCTCGTCTTACTCTGCCGTTCAAAGGACGGGGCACTTATTAGTTACACCTTCCAACCCTCGATCTCATCTTTTAGCCGCAGAAACTTGTTGCGCAGCACAAACCAACAGACTTCCCAAATCCGTTTCCGACGGACTCTACCATAGGTTTATTCCGAGAACTCTAATTTGATAGACCGTGACTTGTATTTCTCGTAATAGATGCAGAATTGACTGTCACTAACAACCTGGTTTGGTGCTATTGACATACCTAAAGGAAATGACTCTTTCGTACTTCTAGCATCTTCCCACCTCCACGCCAACACTACGACTCCGACTCAAACAAATACCGTATTCCCACTATAGCAGAACGCCCACATACTTGATGCCCGTGTTTAGAGAATAGTATACCCAGACACGTAACTGACACTCATCTCATTAGGGTATTCGACCAAGTTGCTGCGATCATATTTGAGGATACGGAATCGTCCTTTGTCTTTATACTCGGGCTGCTTGCGCAGCTGCTCCAAAGCCGCCATCATAACTCCGATAGGGTGTCGCCCGCATACCGAATTATGTGTTTGTCGTAGTGTGGCAAGAAAATCTGCATGGATGCCACTCTCAACAGCATCCATGGCTGCCTCATCAATGACTCTAATCGTCTCATGAATCGGGGGACCGTTGGGTCTGGGGCCATCCTTTCTCAAGTTTGTCAAATCAGAAGGACTTTTCGTGGGTGAGTAGGGTAGGTAGCTGAAATAATCGCCCCAATGGCAAAAATCAGAGCTGATGATAAAGGCGTTCTCTGGGTCTCTGAGGTATGGCACTAAAGCTTGTCCTATAACACTCTCATCATCCCCGTTGTTACTGCCTACGAGCACAGGCACAATCTTGGGAAATTTTTCAGGCGAGTCAAATGACTCCTGGCAACGGAGATAAAGATACGGCATGTGCATCTCGAGGGAGTGTTCCTGAATCTCTCGGCGTTTGATCATATTCTCCATCCCTAGTACATCCTGGAGCTCTCCGGCCAGTTCCTGGTCGATCTCCAAGTCGCCAAATGGTGTTGCATACTTTTCAAAGTTAGTGGCTGCACATCCTTCGAAGTAGTAAGTATGAGATGGACCCAGGACGATGACACGCTTAGCATGGCTCAAGTCAAGAGTCTTGTAGGCCCAAGCTGCACACGGCCCAGAGAATTTGTAACCCGCATGGCTGCGGCATATTACCGTCAGCTCAAGAGTTTATCAATGGGCTTAGCAGGTAGACTCACGGCGCGATTATAACACGAGCTTTAGGAATGGGCAATGAGACTCCATCCAAGCTCTCCGGGACTGCCGCGAGAAAGCCCTCGAGCTTGGAACGCAGCAGTGTTGGGTCTCGGTCGTACCATTCACCGGCTTTGGCTGCTGGTCGGATAGTCGTCATTTCGAAATGAGAGTTTTTAAATAGAATGACAGTTCTGGCGATGATAAACGAGGGTTTATCGAGCAGAGCTAGATAAGCATGTATAGATAGAGGATCGATGTAAGTTGGGCAGGAACGGATCAATGTACGTGTATGTCATACCTAACCAGACCTCTTGCCCCGCCTTACGCAGCGGGGTACAGCACGTTTGTCCTCAACGTGCTTGCTCGTCGTGCATGGCATGACATCAAAATGGTTGGGTGGTAATACATGAGAGTTTATCGTTCAAGAGACATCTGGCGCAAAGGGGTATGTTCACTCAGGGCACTGATGAGAATGATAAGTTCCCTCGTGTCGTTGCTTTGACATAAACAATAAGCATTGACATTCCATAGCGTAGCCAGATAAACCACAATTATCAGCATCTTCGCAACTGCAATATCATAATTTGTCTCTTTTTGCGTTGTTTAGGTATCTTGAGTACCTACTATCTAATTTTGGTATTCATTCATCAACCCATGAACCAGGCATTGCAATAGTCTCTTTTTCTATCATCTGCCAGAACTCCTTCGCCATCCATTCAAATTCTGGCACCCAAACTATTCTCCATTCACTAGGGGTTGGACCAAACTTGAGTTCTAGAAGTCGAATCGGTATCCAATGGTTGCTGTTCCACATCTTTCGATCGGCGCGCTCTGCTCGTCTAAATGTAAGTTCCGCGCTCGATGACGGCAGGACGTTTCGTAATTCGTTCCTAGATTTCTCGATTGCGTCTGAATCGAGAGCTGCACGAAAGTATTTGCTAATACTTATGGCTTCTTGTTCTCCATACAGCATCAGGTCAACTCCGCTCTTCTGCAAGATTGAAACCCACTCCCGGATGCAGCCTTGGAACACTTTATCCCATTGAAAGAATTCGATATCAGGCGAAAGATAGCAAAGAGCTCCACCAATGACTGAAATCAGTGGTGTGCCTTTCCAAGTTGGAACCTGATACACGTCCCAGGGCTGCACGGTCTCAACTGTGTGCAAATCCTCCTGCCTGGCAACGGAGGCTACCTCCCGGACTAAGTGACTCCATCCCTCGTTAAAGGGCGATAAACTCCACATGGCCCAGCCTCTCACCCACGGAAGGACTTCGTCTGCGAAACGAATGCCGAATGCCACCGCTGCCGAGTGCATGAGTGAAGCCCCAGTGCGGCTTGATTCGCTAACGTCGAAGCTGGTAATCTTCATATCTCGTGCGAGGAGGTAGTAGAGTGTTGTTGAGGTTTGACAATGAAAAGATCCAAGCCGGAAAGCTTCCAGGCGATGAATGAGCGGGCCATTATAGAAGTTGGGCAAGAATCTTTGCTGAAAGATTCTAATGTACTCGTCGCCATGATCGCATTCTCTATGATAGTCAAACATACGCAGAACCATGCTTGTCTCTGGCTCATCCATATATGACTGAAATAAGCCTGCAATCTTTAGCCATGTTTTATCTGGGTTGCTTCGATAGGGGTTCAACACTGGCGGTGCCAATGGACTCCTGAGGGCATGTCAGAACTTGTCGCTTGACTAATCATTTCAGACTTACTCTCTAGCTACGTGCGCCTTCTCAAGCAAAGCTTCATGAAGCCCTAAGCTAAGCAGCAACTGACAGATATCAAAGTTTTTGCTATACGCAGCGTACTATAGTTCGAATAAGTCCCAATCCCAACACTGTTCAGTCGGTGCCATACATAAAGAAGCGAGTGTCCAGACTCATCTTTGTCGAATGGAGATGCTTGCCGGGTTCCGAATAGTTCAAGAACGCCAACCCTATCTCCTTCCAATATTCTCTGAATAATATCAGATTTAAATGAAACGATGTTGTACACTCGATAGTTGTATGTCCAGCCGTAGCCCGTTGGGGTCGATTGTAGTTCATATACGGACGATGAAAGCCAACTTGGCAGTTGAAGATACGCCTGCCATGCACCAGTGGTCGTGGCATATGCCATGACGAAACGGCCAAATTTCGAAGCGGTATATTTCTTGTTGAACTTTGCATTGTCTTTCGGTATCTGTGACAGTTGATCTTTATCAATCTCTATGATGTCGCAGTGGGATTCATCATGTTTTTGGGCTTCAATAAGTGGTGTCCTCTCAACCTTAGAGCTTTCGCAATGGTCCTTGAGTGTTTTGGTGAGTTGAGTTGCAATTAGATCGGGTGTCATTATCGTGATGGTCCTTAACGAATATACATTAGTTCCTCCTGAGCAAGTGGAAATGTGACCCAGACCCATCATGCCAATACGTACATACTCCAAGCCTGTAGCGCCAAGCTCAGTAATGTAACGGACTCATTCAGTCTGGTGATGAGTCCATCTGAGCTTTCCTTTCCAATGGTTATCTTTACGGCGGCTAGCTTCCGCTTCAGCCCAGTCTTGACTTCGAGTTTCGATGATACATAATCTGCGTTTTGTCTAAGCAGCTCTAGCGCCTCCATCGAAGCTCGCAAGTTATCTTGCACCAGCGAAAATGTAGGTAGCATATTGAAAGATTGCTGGTTCGGATATTGCTGATCGAGGGCTTCAAATATAGATTTATAGCCTTGTAGACGTGTTAAGAGAAGCTGTGTTTCCTGAGGTAGATCTTGGGCTTGGTCCCACAACTTCTTCGTCTTGATTATACATTTCCCAATTTCTGTCGAGATTTGAACAAATGCAATAATGCTTGCGGCGGCCTCCATCTCGGTGGTGAATCAGAGGATGAACGCTTATGGCAGAAGCCGAACAACCAGAATAAAGGATAAATAGTAATATACAGTTGTATTGAGACGATGGGAAAATAGCCAGCTTCTAGGGTGTAGATGGGTTATTAAGAACCCAACAGACAAGAGCACTGCCTCTATCACGAATCGCAACCAACAAGATTGTTGGCTCTGTGGGACACGGTTGACCAACCAGTCTACCTGCTTGGGCCTATCCTTGTCACTATCCGGGGTTGAAAGGCGCGTATAGTAGTGGCCTTGGGAAACTAGGCGGCAAACTGCAGCTCATGTTGAATTATGGGTGGATAGGCGCCTTGTAATGTTTCACATCATGATCAGGCGACGTACCATGATAGGCCTCCCAAATACAAGTATGCCTAATCCCACTAGTATTTGGTTTGCATGTTCTTGTAGATAGACAGTCAGTTAGATACATTCACCATGGGAACTGAAAGAAGCATTCTGTATGCATGAGGAGGCGCTCAACGCTTGTTAAAGACGGGTACGGGTACGGGTGCGGGCCGTTGGAGGCGCTAAACATCATCAGCTCCACCAACTGAGAAATCGCGAGCAGGCAGTTCTGTCCAACTACCATGCCTACCCTACAGTTCTTATCTTGCAATGCAAAAGTCCTTGTGTCAGAAAAGGCACAGAGCATGTAGACTATTAGACTATATAGACCTAAACATACGAGGACATGGTCCTTACGAGTTCCAATCTGTCGCGACCAATTTGGCAAGCCGTCATTCTTGGTGACCACGTTTGGCACGTGACGAAACAAATGACCCTTGCCTTGATGAATCATCTTAATAAAAACAGCTTAACTTACAGTAACTGAACCACCAACCAAAGCAAGAATTCTGGGTTATGAGATCCCGCGAGAGATAAGTACTCAGTCCGAGTGTACGCCCTGTAGCACGGCTCATATTCACTGCGTTGTGGCTTTGGGCGCAGCCATTCCAGGTGTGCCCCTTTCGATAGTTGGCATGCGCCAGCCAAAGCTGAAAGTCTGAGGCTGGCTGCATGGCAGGGTCAAAGACAGCGGTATCTAATGCAAGGAGCCACACAGAACGGTAAAGATGTGCAAAGCAACCAAATGAACCAGTTACCGTGTAGCCACAGAAATGCGGTTCGACAGTTGCCTCTCGGAAGAGCCGTAACCGTTCTGGGGATTTTTGCAATATCAGCCGGGGCAGGAATAATTGAGCTGCGGTAAAGACAGTCGAAACCCGCAGCCCCACGACTCGATATATGCTCATCTAACGAGAAAGCTCAGATGGGGAGCTTGAGCTGATGCTGTTTTCTTTGCGAGAGCCCTGTGGGAAAACAGGGTAGCCTGTTGAATACATAAGATACTTATTATGAGTGGAGGGTAGCACCTTAGGTCGGTACTATAGCGTCGGATTGCACAATCCAATTGCGACAACATCAAACATATGTCGGAGATCTCAAAATAGTCGACTGCTAAGAAAAGGTTCACTCAGTAGAAACTTCCCATGTTTCTAGTTTACAGGTGTTTCTCCATATCAATGGATGCATTTGTCCAAGTGAAGTGGATTGGATGGAGCTATCCATTTACCGAAATCGGAGTCAGCCCCAGTGGCGAACGGGTCTGTTGCCGAACCGGCTGACCGGACTCTTCCTATTGAACTTTATTGGAATATATCCCGAGCCGAGTACCTTTGACTCGAAGTCTGTCGCATCCAAACTTTGCTCGTAGGCAGTCGGACTAAGCTTATACATGGTAACGTTTATCATAACTCGCTGAACTGGGTGCTAGGGACCCTGGAGAGTACTGATTCACGGGCTGGCTACCTTTACATGGCGGGCGTCGACGTCGATAGTGAGCTAAGACATGCCGTTAACTAACGATATATAGCGCCAGCCCTGTCTCACCTATCTACCTGTCTAATGTTTCTTAGTCCAAGATGTTCGCGCTAATGACGCTGCTAACTCAAAGAAAAGAGAGCCGACATCCCAGTCTGATCTAGGCTGGCAATGCCTCGCCCGCGACCGAAAAAGCTCTGTCGCCGTGTTAGTCTCGATCGTCGAATGCCGTGCCGGTTAACCATTGAATTGCCACTAATAAATGACAAACTATGCAATAAAATTAATCAGCCCGTTATGAGCTCCCTTTGTCTCGTCGCTTCGAGCCCAATCTTTCCTTTCCTGTGACAATCTGTTTGTTGTACTGTACGACACGGGGATTTGCATACCTGAGAAACATCTCTCACATCTGTGTAACCAGCCCTTGCTTGTCTCGGTCTGCAGCTCCTATCTCATCCCTGGTCTAGGGATCAGCCTCCACTGTCGCATTCCGTCATCGTAACTAACCTAAAAGTCGCTGAAATCTCCTGCAGCCCGCGGCCATTTCACTAGCCCCCCCCTCCAGGTCCCGGGCTCTTTTCCTCCATCTTCAACACCAAAAAACCTTCACCTTCATTATCCTTTTCCCACGACAAGAGTGAGCACCCTCTTTTGGTGCTCGTGTCATTTCTTCGCCATGGGTATTCTTCAAAAGATGGCTTGGTCCAAGAGTACCAGGATCAAGGTGATGATAGCCATTGACACATTGTTTTTCCTCGTCGAGATTGTCTCTGGCTTCCTTGCCCACTCGCTGGCCCTTATGGCCGATGCTTTTCACATGGTCAGTCAATCGCATCTGTCTCGCGCTGCATGCGAATCGGTGGATAGAACATCAGCTAACTCTGCGCAGCTCAATGATATCATCTCGTTGGTTATCGGCCTCTGGGCTGTGTCAGCCGCACAAAAGACCTCCACTGACGAATTCACCTTTGGCGTACGTCCTCCAACCCATCACGCCCCCTTCAATGTCGATGCGCATGTCTAACTTTCTTCTAGTGGGTTCGCGCAGAGATTCTTGGTGCCTTTTTCAACGCCGTTTTCCTTATCGCCCTCTGTGTTTCTATCGTTCTAGAAGCATTGACCCGATTCATCGAACCCCCCGAGATCAATAACCCACAGCTCATGCTCATTGTTGGTTCTGCCGGCCTGTTCTCCAACTTCGTCGGTTTCTTTGTCCTCGGTGGCCATGGTCACTCTCATGGACCCGGCGAGCACGATCATGATCATGGACATTCTCACGCCCACGACGAGGAGGAGGGCAACGCCGGTTACCAAACCCAGGGCACTCTTGCAGACGAAAGTGGCCGTGCTGCTGAGGTTCTACCCGAGGCCGTGTTTCGCCGTGCAACTGCTTCCAAGAAGTCCAATAGCGAACAGCGACATAGCCGGGATGCATCCACACGGGGCCGCGACCATCATCGATCCAGTAGGAGTGGACATGCTCGTTTCGCTAG
This sequence comes from Fusarium miscanthi, assembly GCA_014898875.1. Classification (NCBI taxonomy): domain Eukaryota; kingdom Fungi; phylum Ascomycota; class Sordariomycetes; order Hypocreales; family Nectriaceae; genus Fusarium; species Fusarium miscanthi. The sequence continues at coordinate 63,211 of JAAVUA010000140.1, forward strand.
TCTCGATGACTTGAGCATTCACCCAGCGAGTTTCCGACAAAGCATCATCGAAGCTACGCGTGGCGAGACCAACGAAAGCACTAGCGAGAGCGAGACCGACGCCGAGAACTCTTTGATAATGGAAGAGGACGAGGCGCATGAGGAGTCACCCCTTCTCAAAGACGTTGCCAAGAAGGGTTCTTCACTCGGTCACAATAGAAACGGTTCCCACTCACATTCCCACTCTCGACGACCAAGACGAGACTCGAGCGTTCATCACGGCCACCACCACACTCTTCCCAAGAAAGCTGGCAAGAAGGACAGCCACGGCCATAACCATGCTGATATGGGCATGAATGCTATGATTCTCCACGTCATTGGAGACATGCTTGGTAACATAGGTGTCATGGTCACGGCTCTCATTATCTGGCTGACGGACTGGCCTGGCAAAGTTTATGCTGATCCTGCCGTCTCCCTGTTCATCACTGCTATTATCCTCAAGACCTGTATTCCTCTCACTCGAGGTACTGCCCGTGTTCTTCTACAAGCCACCCCTGAGCATATCAGCGTCCCTGAGATTAGACAAGACATCGAAGCACTTCCCGGGGTTATTACCTGCCACCACATTCACGTCTGGCAACTCTCAGACACCAAGCTTGTCGCTAGCATGCACCTCCAAGTGTCTTTCCCCATTGATTCTCACAGTGGCGAGAAGTACATGGAATTGGCTCGCCGAGCTCGGAAGTGTCTCCATGGATTCGGCATCCACAGCGCTACGATACAGCCCGAGTTCTGCTTCGATCAGAAGCACTCACACGGCGCGGAAGCTGCTGCTCTATCCCTCGACGGTCCGGCTGATCTCAACAAGGGTGATAGTTGCCTCCTTGAGTGTATCGATGACTGCCAGGCCCAGGGTTGCTGCCCTGCCGAGTCGTCATCCAAGGCTTCGTCAACAAGACGATGTAGTGAATCGTCGCACAGCGCCACTAGCCCTCATGCGCACGATCATGATCACAGTCACGGCCACGATCACGGCAACAACCACCAGCACTAATCCACTAGATAGCACGTCAGGTTTTGTTCCAGGCTTTGCTTTTATGGTGTTTTTGGCCCTTGGCACCCCCACCTATTTCTCTCTTTACTACATACAGCGGATAATTTCTCCTTGGTCTTTAAACTAAAAAGGGTTCGGCGTTCTATCGTGCGGAAAGATAGACTCTTCATATGGAGTGGTCTTATTATTGTTGGGCAACATTTGGCACGAGAATATGTGGTATTCGAGAGGTAAATGGTATCTTTTCTTGGTCTTGTACGATAGATAGCGGTACGTATTACACGTACTGAAATTTTCTTTGTCTTAACAGCATCTATTCTCGCCGTGCTCTGCCGTAAACGGCTTGTAGCTTGCTCTGTTCTGCTATTTCTTGAGTAAGGACGTCTAGTCGAGCTTTTCCTGCGTAATATGGTGTCGTCCCCAGAGGCACAAATAGTAATCACTAGCAATGCACATCTGCTTATTTATTTTGAAGATATCCCCGATGTGATACAACACCGCCATTCAACGCCATTTTTCTTTCATCTGTATCGTGTCCCGATGTCTCTTTACATTTGATTATACTCAATACATGACTCCAATCTTCTCATTCATAAGAGGCGTCAATCAATACCTACGCTTGTGGCGGAAGGATGAGTTCATCACGGCTACCGACTTCGACGACGCCTGCGTCACCCTTGAGCAGGTACTCCACGCGAAGAATCTTGTCCAAGCCCGGAGCTGGATCCCAGAATCCTGGTAGGCGACTCTTGCGCACGCCGCGGGGAATCACTAGGGCTGGGCCGCTGGAATACGATGATTCGTTGATAAGGGCGGCAACGGCGATTGTGACATCAGCAACTTGATCGCTTGTTGCGAGGATGCCATATTCATCAGGGGTGCCGTATTTAGCATTGAGTATAACGAGACCACCAAGTGCCATCTGGCGCTTCTGGCGACCCTCTACTGGATGTGCGAGGAGTGTTGTGACGTTGTCTGCTTCATATCTATGCCGAGCAATGGCGACTGGTGTCCCAGTTGAGGAGACATCTGAGCGAACGCGGCGGTGCGATCGTGAAACTCGTTGACGACGACGATAGTTGAGACCAAGCTGCACTGCTGCAAGTCCAGCGAAGGGCAGGGCGCCAGCCCAGAAAAGAACACTAGATCCAAGAAGCGATCGTGGCGCTATCAGCAGAGGGATGCTGAGACGCTGGCCAAGGCGGGACCAGTAGACGGAGAGGTGAAGGTTGTGCAGACTTATGCCGACTTCAAGGCCAACACGCGCGAAACGGCCAACAGACCACAGATTGCGGAGGGCAAAATACTGATCCTGGAATGTGTTGGAACAGAGCTCTGCCTCTATACGGGCTGCTGAGGGTAGACCAGGATCCAGGGATATTGGAGGAGTTTGGAAAGGTAGAGTCAGGTCCTTGCTGTATCGGACAGCGCCGGCCAATGAAGTTGGTGTGGCGGATGCAGAGACAGCCCAGCTTCCATGCTTGCAAGAATTGATCTCGTAGTCGAGACCCCTGATACCACCCTCATTGCCAGGAGAGTCTGACGAGCCTGGTACAGGTAATCGGTCGGATGGTCCTGTTCGGAAGCCTAGTTCAAAGTTCGGGGTCGCTCCAGGGGCTTCGGCGTTGAAGAAGTCTGGACTGATTCTTGAATGTTCAGAGAAGAAATGAGAGTGTTGATTGGACCCAAAGCTCCAGTCACCACTGTCTGCGCGCAGGAATCCTGTTCCATGCCGCAGGTTCTGGCAGAGGCCTAGAGCAACACGCGGTTGAATCGACGAGGAATCACGCGACGATTGTATGCTAGCCTCGGCTATGGTTGGTTCTGAGAACTTGGGGAGGAAGAAGTGATGATAAAGACGGCTGGTGACGGAGACCTCTGGCAGAACATCTGACTCGAGCTCAACAGCTGTCTTGATCCACCTAAGCTTATCAGGGGAAGATGAAGGCGAGCGGTTCAGAAACTCTTGTCGATATCGAAGAGTGGCCAACGGAGCGAACTTGTTCTCAACGATTTGTATGAGTCTCTGTCTGGTGACTGGCAGAGGCAACAGAGGTTGATATCGATCGTACAAGAGTGATGTTGGTACCAAGGACAGATCCCGAGTGATGCCGTAAGTAGATCCAGTTACAGTCACAGTGGGTGTTGCAACTTGAATTCGAGGCTGTGATGGACTCTCGATTGGCTCCTTCTCTTCCTTTGAAGCAAGACTTGCGAGTCGTGTAACTTGCGGCTGAAGAAGCCTCTGAAGTGCTGGTAGGTCGACTGTGACGGAATGGCTGAGAGAAAAGTCAAGTATTTGCAGTCCCGATGAGCCATTTCCCGACCCAGAGGCATCAAGTCGAATTCCTAGATCAGAGCTTGTCTGTATGCCGTTCTGTAACCGGTCCCAAACAGCTTCTTTAAAGGCAACCTCGTACTCTGATTGTGATGCGCCTGTCTCTTCAGCTTCCAAGAACTGGTCGAGGTCATACTGAGCTCGTCGCGCAGGATCAATGAGTGTTTCGAAAGCATCCTGAACACGGAGGAATTGCTGGTGAGCTATGGGGCGCAGATGCTCAGGATAGCTGTCCGGGTAAAAGAGGATAAACAGACGGTAGTAAGCGCTCCGGATCTGCTGTTGCGACAACTCCGAAGTGTCTCGTGGGAGACAAAGAAGATCATAAAAATTGGTGTCCAGATCCTCTGCTCCAGGTGCTAGATCTTGTGTATGAGGCACAGGTTCGTAGCCACCTTCAGTTGAGCTCAAAGGAGCCTTCTCATCGAGGTCTGGATCTCCCGTCTCAGAAACACTCGTTCCACGATCGTAGATCGAACTAGCATCATCGTCCCAGAATTCGAACTCCTGCTTTGTAGCAGCGAACTGTTCGTTGAGGGAAAAGCGAGATGAAGCAGCCCGAAGAGCTTGCGCTTGCGCAGCAGCTGGGGCGCCTGAAGACAGGCGGTGCTCGTCTAAGTTGGCCGAAGAGCGCACTGAAGAGTTTCTGGAGACGCCACGACGAGGACGAGCGCGGGGCACTCGAAGACTCTCGCGACGGGTGTCTCTGTCGTGGGTCATGATGTCTGATTGGGGGTGTTGAGTAGCAGACGACTAACTCTCCATCGAGTGAGGGCAGAGCAGAGTGAGTCGACTGAAGATCAAAACAATAGAGAAGTCACCGCCTCGGACTGATGGCAGTGAGTAATTCTCCAATCACGATACACAAGAAAGCGGATGGATCAGTCGAAGGCCCCTCGGGCACGATCCCGATGTGGGTTGATCCATTGTTGGGAGTTGGAGAGAGCCCAGGTTAGGCCACTAATGTTAGCATTTACTGACGCAAACTGCAGGGGTCGTCCTTGAAGTGTACAGTGCAATAGATGCATTCATCATCTATCAAAGTTCGATTCTCGAGCTTACGGAATAAAATAAGGCCATCGAAATGGCAACTACTGAGAGAAACAACACTTATATCGTTACATTTCTGCCAGCTGTTGTCAGCCCCATTCTCGGATCTCCAGATCCACGATGCCCCAATCTTTCCAGAGACTCCATTGAGACACGATGAACATGCGGCAGGTCTAAGCGTGGATAGTAGCGGGGTATCCAATTCTATTGTTTCTGAGACTGCTCTTATTTTACTGGGAATTTCTATTAAATTATGTCTCTAATAAATGTCCGAGTTGGAGTCAGTCTGTGTTCACGTAGAAACGAAACATCGAGTCGGTTGGCTTGGTAGTTTCGTTCTACATACCAGCCATAGACAAGTTACTCAAGATCATCCATACTCCACATGTTCGTCCATAGACCTTCAAACAACAACGTTGCCAGGTCATCGTACAAGTATTGTACCCACTTGAAATGACGAGTAACTTCCGATGACTTTCTATTCATCGGTGTCCTCAGAAATGCAGTGTCTCTTCATGGCATGACCGAACCCTCTGAATTTCCGAACTGCCTGTGGAACGTAGCATCAGTGTTCGATAGCACGGTTCGCGATGTCATGCGTTTCAATGAGCTAAGCAAGGATTCCCCAGGGTCAAGGATAACTATCCATGTCCTTAGCGGGCTCTGTTATTGTTGAAACGAAACTCCCTGTAATGGGAGCCACACAAAGTAGGAGTGCAACCAACTCCCTCAATCAACTGTGCGATATCGTAAAGGTCTATCAGATATCCCCTAGGGAGGAAGACAACTCTTGACCTTGAACTTGGGTTGCCAAAAAAAAATAATAATAACTACCTACCCACCTAGTCTAAAGGCCTACTTAGTTATGCTAAAACGCCCCTGAGTCTCGTCATTACTTAGGATAAAGATCCTAAGTTTTTTGCCTTCCCTAGGTTTCTCTATGGATGATATATCGGAATTGCTAGTCCTAAAAATTTGCGTAAGACCTTTGGCTTAGAACCAGCAGCAAAAAGTCGGCAACATGTTGAATTATCCAGTATCGTAAGGACAATTGCTCTCTATGGCAAGATTGTTCAGTAAGGAGCCAGAGTTATATTCGGGCAATAAAGATCAGGAACAATGGTACACTTATGGAATTAGATGGCTGCTATCTTGCTAAAACTGAATCGTAATATCACTGCCCCTTTTATTGGTCGTGTTCACACCCTCATGTGTTCAAACACTTTTGTTAAAACTTGCATCAATTGGGTATTTCTCGAAGAATTTTCAACGAAGAATTCGCCTGTCAAAATATTTCTAAGCACTTATAAGACCGTGACGTTACAGAATATATCCTATCAAGAGTAGCTGGAGACTAAGTGATCCTCATGACACCTCGGCTCTGATGAGGCTGCAATGCATCAAGAGTTACAGATTAGTCTTCACCTATGACAGAATACTGAGAAATGAATTGGCGTATCTTGCAAGTATATTGTCCTCGATACCTTATAGTTCTCAAAGTAAAGTTCACTGGCACGTATTCATCTTCTATGGCGCCGCTATCAGTCAACGCAAAAAGGGGTCGCGGCGATCACAGTCAAGTATGAGTTGAGTCGATATAAGCCCATTCGTTCCACTTCCCTTGCCAGTTTGGTTCAAACTTCAGTAAAATACTCCAAATATTCCGTACAATCAAAGCGGTTTAGTCAGTGATTCATGTGTCTTGCACATTCGCGCGTCTCCAGTATGTCTGTCATGCGAACAGACTTCCTCCCTCCATGGCTGACTACCGGGGCTGTACAAGTTGTCGAGATCCAATTATAACGAATCTCGTTTGCCTCCATCATGACACTGAATAGTTATACTAGGGCTATATGGCTATCGTCTCGTCACTGGCCTCTCTAAAGCCCCCTTGTCGGGAGGTCCTCAACGGACAATCATAGCTCCAACCTCAGCCTCCAACAAGGCATCACTACATTTCAGAGAACATCTAGCACTATGACTATATGCCTTTTAGGCGATCTTCATAAATAAAGTCTCATCAAATCATATCCGGTATTACCGAATTCCCAAGCCTTGTTCTTTAGGAATTTGCAAGTTCAGACTTTCCTGACACTCGCTCGTTACTAAAGCATTCTTCTTGGGAACCCCAATTGAATAGTCTTAATAATTACCTGCTACTTAGGTTCGTATCTAGTCAGAATCATCGATCACTTCAACCATGTCATCAGCTTGTGCCCGATAGTAGCGTGAGGTCAGCAGAGAACAAAGAGTATGAATACAATGGCGTACATTTTATATTGTCACTATATACCCGCACTCTCACATGAAGACTCCTACCTTGTCCAAGAGGGTATCCACGACTATAAGGATCTTGTAACCGTAAAGATCCCATGAGAAGAAGCTTCGCACGTTTGCCGGGACGAGAAGATGGTTGTCGTAGGATGCTGCCGTTGGAACTATGTTTAGCATTAAATAGTCCGACATTTGCAGAATTAAATTTCCCTTGGCCTGTTTCATATCTTTGACTAGACCTTGCCAATGCTTGCGACTTCCCCTATTACCATTCAACCTCTTCCCACAAAGCTTCGCTAGAATGAGGTCGCCTATTCAATAACTTCCAAAGGAAGAGATGCCCTATTGTGTTTCCAGTTCCGTCAAAATTGCCTTTCATATCTATAATAACCCAAAAGTACTCAACCCTAATGAAGAGATGTCTGCGAAGTAGGTTATATAAGGGTGGCTTAACCTGAAGTTGTCATTGCTGTCGAAACTCGACTCAGGGATGGAAATACTTCACCAGCATACACAGTAACACCTACACTACAATTTTCGGTCTTCGTTAGCACTGCAATTAGTCCTAATTACGGGCTATGAAGTGGAAGTACGTTTGGTAGTAATTGTAGCGTATCGTTCAGGTGTTCTTCATCTCATCTGTGCAATCCTTCAACTCCAACCTCAAATGCACCATGATAGACTACCAATTACATATGTAGCCTCTCCCACGCTGCCATATGCTTCACTACTCGAGATTATCTGTACATTTATTGGTCCACCTCTACATTGCCTGTTTCTGGGCCTGTGTCGTTCCTCTTGTCTGGCAAGCTCAGGGCAAAGACACTCACCAACTCACTTCTTCATGGCGCCAGGGTAGTCCTATGATGTGATAGTTCAGTCCACGTACAACTCATTCACCTCCAGTTTCATGTTCCAATATTCTCAGCTACGTCTGAATACTTCTTTTTACCGCTTTTGGGTCAGGCTTTTAGGGACACATCCAGGTGTCTCAAAGCAAACATCCCCGAGTCCAACGATTTACTTAGACCCTTGAACACAAGAATGAGATGGTTGCACCCAAAACTACATGAAAGCATGTCGACAGCGTCCATCACATCTGTCAAGTTATCGGTGTCAACTTTGACGGTGTCGATTGGGGCCACGACAACTATTGACAGCGCTCCAAGAAACCAATCACAGTGACGACCCAGCTATCGGGAGCAGCGCACAAGCCCTGACAAGAGAAACTCATGGCCGCAGCTTGGGTCGAGCTGAAAGAGCAGAAAATATGCAGGCTTTCAACCATGGATGCTTCTCACAATGGCATTGGCCAGGCTGTACCCTGCTGACCGGTCTCGAGCTGCAAGGCCGGTTGTCTGTCCCTGCGAACCTGTTGGCTGTTTCCGTTTGGCCTTCCTATCTTGTACATGCAGTGTCCGGGATGATTAATAGAGCTCTCTCACAGCGTTTCAACAGAGATGCAGCCTAACCTAGAGCTTGGAAACTTGAATCACAGACCGAATGGAACGACTGATGCGTTGAACTGCAACAACAACCACCTGATCATCGATAAGGGATGTGCCAGGTTTGCAAGCAACGGCCCGTGACATACAGTAGTACAGTACCATCACAATCAAAATAACGAGATCTCTCTCGAATCACCCGCGGGCCGGAGCGTCGAACCCGTCCATCCTTCTCGCTTGCCCTGGCCTCGAGGAGCGAATTGCTTAGGCTCTCTCGATACAAGGGAGCTGCGGCGTAACACCTGGAACCGCCGATGCCAGGCCCTTGTGCGAGTTCAGGGCATGTTTCCCGTCCGTTGTACGAGACACAAAAGCCCTGGTACTACCTCATCCTGTGTACGACGTCGTACAGCGGCTCGTGAACGAGTCCGACGACATGTGTGCGCTCAGGGCGCTCATAACGTGCGGCAGCCTGCGATGCGAAATGCAAATCATCTGCAGTAGACTGGCCTTCGAATGACTGACCGATTTCGCAGCAGCGAGCGCACGCAGCCCTACAGAATATGCTGACAATGCACAAGATTAGGGGGTATGTTGGGGTTGCTATAGCCAGGGTTGTAGCGAGATGAAGGTCAGGTCAGAGAATAGCAATGATTGTCAACCAACATACACACAGTAGGCGAACTGGGCCCTGGGGCATCTGTATCACTATCACATTCAGGGAGACAGATGCGCAAAGGACTGAAATTGACCTACCTACGCTAACGGTTTTGCTCGGCCTAGTTTCAGTTGAGTATCGATAAAAAACACCGCAAATGAGCAGATTTCCAAGATTTCGATATCTACGTCTCTTGGCAGTAAGAACTGGCAGAAAACAATCGCCGATTGAGACGAGAATCGAATGCATGCGGGTCCCGTGCTGTACAGTAGTATAAGTTTTAGCTGCTTAATGTACAAGGATTGTTCAGAACTGTTTCAGCTGCATTTACCCAGAAGTGGGATATCAACAAAGAGCCCTTCTGGCAGACGACCAAATAATGGTGTCAAACTCATGATAGCGTGGCCATGTCCCGATTCTCAATTGGGTCCAGCAATTGACTTCTAGGATCATGGGTAAAGAGAAGCGTCAAAACAAAGAACCAACAAGTAAAAAAAGTCAGCCACACCAGGATACGGTGCGTCTTAGAGGTCAGCCCGCAAAGTCGACATGGCGCCATGTATGTCGCAAAGGGAGGGGAAGAGTATCGGGATCCTGGTTGTCCTATCGGAGATTTCAACAATTCGGATATCGATCTTTCCGATACACGGTTTGTTTGTTTACTCAAGTCAAGAGCGTCAAATCAAAAGTCGTGTCTCTGTAGATAGCTTCAGAATAACCTGTTGAGACCCTTGCACCGTCACATCGTGGCGCAGCGCACATATTCGATGCATGCATAGCTCGGCGCTGAATGCGAACAGATCTCTCTGCCTTGCAGAACTTGGTAAACAGCTTGATGCCCCTCTTGTCGATACAGCAGATGCCCGTCCTCCTGTTAAAAAGCGTCATTGTGTTGTCAATGATAGCGCAAGCCACAACAAAAGCCTCAAGCCATTCCGCGTGCTAGACCGCGCCATTGATCCGCGTAGGAACCCTCCATAACCAAAAACAGCAAGCCTCAGATCGAAGAATCATCTGCTTTGAGTATTGACTGAAGCCTCTGTGCGATCTGAATGCTTCACCTCGATCCACTCGGCATGAGTTGAGCTATTTTGATATAGGCAAGTTACATCGCACGGTAATAGAGTTGATAAAATAACATGGGGCATCGTGGAATTGGAAACAATCAAGAAAACTAGCGTTGGCAGCGCACGTCCTGGTGTTTGCTGATACGCAAGCGCCTCGCAAAACACCAATGGGCAAGTCGTAGATGAGCTGATATTGAGGTATTAGTCTCCTACCCTGAGCCTTGCTAGCTCGAAGTCGAGGTCTCGTTGACAGCTGGCTGGAGAGCACAACTTTGAACTATTCATCTCACTCATCTCTCGTTTGAAGTGATTTTTAACTTCCCGAGACCATACAGTCAAGTCAAGGTTATCTCTGTCTAGGGTTCAAGACTTTGAAGACCCCATCCACCTTTCCGTAAGCCGAAACATTTCATGATTCTTAAGAACCCTTGAACTTGATCGACTTGACTCCCAAATCGCGATCAATATCCCCCACAAGAACCCAGCCTACAAAAGTTGCGGGGATGAACCAAGACGACGAACCCGTATGACCGCCGCACGAGCCCCAGTCACTCCGAACAGGGGCCCCGGCCAAAGGCTTCGAGCAAACCAGATCGCGAAAAATTGGCCCCGATTGGGGTTTTCTTCCGCGATCACGAACTTGGTTTTACCTCTTAATCTTGCCACATATGTGGCCTATATTCAGTCTCATATCCAAGTTATCCAAGCTCCGCGGGAGGCCAAGGTGACTGAATAATCATTTGGTAAGACAAATGGACATCAGTCTTCGGCCTCGCCTAGGCCTTTCTTTGGTGGCTGTTGTTGGAGATTCCAGCTTGGCTAGCTTCCCGATTTGGTGTGTCTCAAAAGCAAACATGAAGAACCCGTTGACCAACCAGAGGTCACAAACCAATCTCACCATCGATTTCGAACAAGGCCATGCCCTGTCAATTGTCCCAGCACCATTGTCCACTCGCGAATCAATTGGTGATCTTGTTTATGGCTTGATGACTTTGGTCAAGTTTCCCGAACCAGAATGTTCCTTTTGTTCGGTCTTATTCCGGTAGCATCCGACAGCTGAGGATCGTCTTCTAGGTCGATCATGTCTATCATATTGACAACCGGTGGATGGCGCACTCATCAAGTGTCGCGTTGTCGAATCTGCACTCCGTTCGTAAGATCCCCATCAGATTACAGATCAGCCATCAGGACAGACCAACAGTATCAAGCCTTTCACATGCACTGCATGGATCTACAGAGGGGATGTTCATGTCAACAACCGACATGTCGATTCTCAACGCTGATAGGACGCTCGGTGATGGCCTTCCTCACAGCCTCCCACATCCAGCTGACATCTCGAGCCATTAACCTAACTTGGTTAAGGGAACATCAATCCGCAACAGGACGTAGGGCAGACTTGCAAGCGAAGCGGCGGCTATCAACCTAAAGCGATCAGGGGTCGATCCTTGGAGACGAACCATTGACTGCAGCTCGTCGTCATGAAAACGCAGGCAGCGAGAAACCAAACCTCATTGAGACTTTTCACTGGATGGTCGGCTCTTGGCCTTTGGTTTGAGATCCAAGATTGTGGTTCATGGTCAGCAAAATGCCACCCTGGTCACTCGCATATGCCTCTTCGGACGCAGAACACATCCCACTCGGTGTTTCTGAAGCTTATCTCCATGTTTATTGTTTATTGTTGTTTTAAAACTCAATTCGCGCGCGATATAAATCCATCGTCCGCGGCAACATAACGAGGAGACAATTGTCAGTGTGTCCATCCTTTGCTTAGCATGTGATGTGACAGAGCCACGGAGGAGAATGATAACTTGGAACAGTAATCTTGGTAACTTGCTGGGCAAAGGTTTGTCCCTGGCTCGGCCTGGCAGGGTTTGGTACCGTGACCTCTTGTAGACGCGTCCACTCGCCGCCACTTGGCTGCAGACGCGAAAGCATGAGGGCATCGACAGCAAGAGGTGCGGGGAAATTCCGAGGTGAGACTGGACCACAGTCCAAGCTCTTCTGGTGTAGCGGGTGTATCAGATTCTATGTTACACATATTGTAAGCGGGCTGCCCATATGGTAAGAACAGCCAATGATATCGCGTAAGCGCATCCCCGCGAAACCAAGATTGCTGTGGGCGCTACCCTGGAGGGGCCGCAGAGACACATGGCTTCCTTGCCAAATCTGACGACTTCGAGATTTGTTGCCTGCCAAAGGGTCCATTGAGACATTACTGATGGAATGCCAACCCTCGCTTCAATCTCACATAGAGATAGGGTACAAATAATCATAAGTGGCATCCTCTTGCACTCAGATAAACAGTATGCTCAACAAGGTGAAAGAAATCAATACCCGCCATAGGCAAGAGTGGATCCGAAACATGAATGAATATAATGGAATAAGATGGTCCATAGGCACGATCCTTTCCCGTAAAAAAGGAGCGATGATTGACTTCAACCAAGACCGTATTGCTTTGTCGGTGGCAATGACTTAGTAAGAGGTTTAATGTATGGCCTGGTATCAAGGTCCATTGGACCTGTGGCCAAACACGGTTGAGTAGGCAACGTGAAGTTATCACAGGATCTCTTCCGAATCAATCGGTATTCTGGAACCTTTGAAAATTCCTTTCACTAGAGGTTGCCGACGGCATTTGACAAACAACAAATATTCTTGCGGAGACTTGGACACGAACTGTCGATGGTGTCTCTATCGCCGTCAATCGGGGCGTTCAAGCTGGAGCATTGCGAGTAACACCGAGGACCAAGGATAGCTTGAAGGCAGCCTAACGTCGGAGACGCTGTGCGAAAGAGGAGCACGAGAGAGTTTTTTCAAGTAAGAGGCGGAGCTTTGTATAAGGGCGATCAGAGATTTCGTGCCATCGCCATAGCAATTGATAAAAAATTGCAAGGTTGGGTTTTTACCAAGCGCCGTGAAACCCGTGGTGATGTATTACCGACCAGCCTTGGCACTGCATAAAGTTGAAAGTCGAGTGGGTATCATGGTCCCTTTTCTCCTTGACTTTTTTTTTCCCTTGCATGGAACCATTCAGATGAATGGATTCGGTTCCCTTAGAGGCGTCATGGATCCAGTTAGTCTGATTCTTTAACCTTGCGTCGCTGTGGTGAAGAAGCGAGGGATGGACACTTATCGAATTCACTGGGCCTAGGCCGCTAGGAAATGATTCTGCCGACAGCCAAGCCAAGCCAATATCCGCATAGCACCCGTCACGAGACACAAAACGGCGCAACGGAGCTTTTGAGGCGTGCACAAGAGACGAGATGAGCATGTATAAAAAAAGAGGAGAGTCCAGAGAGTCAAGAACAGGCTTCTTTCGCGTAAGAATGGACCCTGAAGGTACCGTATCTTAGCGCGTCACGACCCGACGTGTGGGGGACGCTAAGCCAAAACAAGAATGACTTTTCGGGTGATTCAGCCTCATTTCACACAGAATAGGAGTCGAGTGTGTCGTCACCCACGCGGGTAGCTCCGCTTTGTGGAAGGCTTCTGGAACATTTGCACATTAGCGTCATTTCAAGCTGGGGCCTGGCACGTGCATTCATGTCCATTTTGTGCAAATCTGGACCTCTTTGTGGATAACCTCAAATTGCAGCGTGGTCGGGGACGAGGATGGAACCTCATGGGTACACAGCAGTACCACTCTGTCGGTCGAACCAACCCTATCGCGAATGGATCTTACGTACTGTAGACGGCAGACGGCACCTGTTGAGCATATGAGGAGCTCTGATCCCATCGCAGCGGGCCGGACTGCGGGAACAAGAAGATGAAGAAATATCCACTACGAACCACTTGGTGATATGCGCCAGTCACAGAGGTCCGGGCTTCAATCCTCGGATGGCAAAGATCTCTCCCACGGTGCCGTCTCGGAGAGTGGATGTTGAGAGTGTAACCAACGGGAACAAGGCTGTTGATAACTAATTCGAGGGGGACGGCTTGTCTCAGGCGATGGATACCCGGTGTCTAGCCCGCTATTTGTTGGTCCTGGGCTCAATTAATGTGATTTTCATGGCCCTTGCACGCATAAGTAAGAACCGCAACATCCGCCAAGTGGAAAATATGTAGTCAGCAATTGCCGGCGGCGACAGCTTCATTGAGGAGAGAGAAAAATCTGCGTTCGACAGTTTCTGCGAGGCGATGGAGTGGCCGATGCAGACTCCATCGTGACCAACCTCATGGGCGTGAGCATCTGCATGATGATTTTTAACTTCCTTTTTTCCCAAACTCCCCCTCACTGCGGTGAAGGTGGCTCCTCATCTCACGCGTCTCGCAGCAACCCATGTACGTGGGACGTGTTGCGAGCTGCAAATCATCGCCAAAGCCCGCGCGTCTCTTAGGCGTCTTTTGGCGTTTATTTCATCAGAGACAAGACACGTTTAGAACCAAAAAAGTTACGGGGCTTCGGAATGGGGGCGCGGGCATGGGATGGGGTTGATGTTAAGTTAAGTGAAGGGTTATTTGGTTCAGTGTTGAGCTACAGGCATTATGAGTGGTGTCAGCATGAGTATCAGCGTCTCGGCTTGGGCGTAATTCGTTGCTTGCGCGGAGGCGGAGGCAGCAACGCAACACTATGCACCACAGCAGGGCGAAGCGAGGGATGATGCATCACCAAGAGAAACAAGACGTGGAGCCAGGAAACCAAGCCGATATCATGTCGTTGACGCCATAATTAAGCAACTCGATCCAAGACTCTCGTGTCTCGCACCCTTTCACCCTTAACTCTGCAGTAGCCACGGCACCGAGCCAACCTAACGCGCTCTCTCAGAGCCTTACCCCGGGCCAGGGGAAAATCAGAGCATGCCATGCCATCCGTACGAGGCCATGACTCTTGACTTAGCCCTGCTTCTAAAGTGCTTGCGCATCCTGACGTATTGACGTGCCTCGAAAGCTTGCCATTGGCATTCTGCAACAGGTGATAGCACTTCTGCAAGCCTGCTGCAGGCGTGCCGTCCTCTGGGACTCGTTACCCGTGGTGCTAAGGATCTAATTGGAGTCGCCAGTAGTAAAAATGGAAACCGGCGCAACCACCTCACACCACCGAGGTTACTCGTGTGTGTTACTTTGACTAGGTAGACAAGTCCTCCTGAGAAGATTGCGGCTCTGTTCTTTTTTTCTCTCTTCATTTCCACAATCTCACGGGAATATAAACGAGACCATTGGGTGTCAGCAGAGTGGAATTCGGGTTCTAGATCGATAATAGAAGGGTTCGAAACAGATTCTAGTCAATGTCTCATCTCTGTAGAAACTGCCGTACCTCGAGAAGTAACTGCCAGCAATATCGGATCTTGGTTCTGCTCTGCAAAAGCCTCTTCCGAACTTGATGATCCCTGAATTGGGAACTCGGAGAGTGAATGCGGGGCAGAGACTAGTTTCAAGCTTCCTAGACTTTAAATGGCAAAGTTTCAAGGCTCAATCGCACTAGGTTCCACGCCTACTCCATTGATAGCTTGCCCTTTCTCCACTGCTGAAGCTAAGATCCTACGTCACATTTTGGCATTTTCAAGGTCAAATGTGAGGGAGAATTGAAACCTGCATCGTGGAGGTAGGGGAATGATGGGGAAATATGAGCCCAGAGAACAGAGTTCAATGTTTGGTTGGCGTTTTGACATTTGCCTTGCTTCTAGCCGTGGATTGAAGGCGGAATATTGGATTTAGTCAGACCATTGATGCACCTTGAACGACAAGTCAGCCACTTTTCTGGGACATGGGTAGTTAAGTCGGAACACAGCCAGTAGTGTACGGACACCGACCAAAGCACTAGGTTCACTTTCAAAAGACCGTCAATCGCGAATCTGGCACGTCTCAGGGACCGTGGTCGAGACAACTCTAGGTCTAGGGGTTTGGTGTTGAAATTCAGTGACACGCAAAGCCACCAGGAGCCTCGATATCATCTGTTCTCCCTTGAGGATCGGCAGGGAGAAGTGGCTCATGCTTCGCGCCCGCGAGGCGTGGCTTACCTATGCCGGTCTTTCTTTGTTCATGCCTCCTTTGTTTTGTCTTTTGGTCCGAAATTGGGCGCTCAGCTGTCACAGTTAGATACCTCAGCAATTGCGGAAGAAACATTTGAGATACTGCCAAGCGGGCAACAATTTCAGCCAAACTATCCAATACAATTACCTTTACGGACCTGTGTCCTCCTTCTCCGGAGTTGCAGTTCCTGACGTGAGGGGTTTCTGAGGCCAAGTGATCATCTCTGGGCAGCTAAACAGTAGAGAGTTTGAACCATACTGAATTACTGACACCACTCCCATCAGTCTTGATCCATCAGAGTCAAGAGCAAAGCCGAGATCCCCACGATCAAACTCTCAGACCCTCAGGAGGCACGTCATGATAGTTAAACCAGCCTCTTGACCATACGAATCGCTTGTCACATATGGGTCAATTCCTATCAAAGAATCATGATCAAGAAATAACGAATGAGGTATGGCAGACCTAGAAGCTAGAAGATCTACAGGCTGGCACACCTTTGGTCATGGTTCATAGCCAGATCTGGATATCTTGACCCTCCGCGTCGGGAACAGCCAGGGGATCCTGGCCAGAGTTCCTGGGGCTACCCCTCACTGGCATCAGGATGGCGCATGTGAGATGTGAGAAATGAAGTGGTGACAGAAACCCCCAACAAAAAAGAAAGAAAGCTTCGTATGAGATCAAAGCTCGATCAGACTCAGAAACTGATGATGGCCTGGAAAGACTCATCGCCCTTACATTGACTCAATCACTGTCTCTGCCTTGCTTCAGTTGCAGGTTACATGTCAGATACTGTCGATCCAACTGTGCCCGTTGCACTTTGAATTTTTTGTCAATTCGTGCAGCTGTGCAGGGTTCTTGACGCTAAACCGAGCTCGCCCTTCAACTTTGGGTTTCCTTTTCCAAGCTCTCCCGTTCGCCCAGCCACCTGGGTCCGGCCTGAGGTGCGCTGACTCCAGTCTCATGAAACGCGCGTCTACGCCGTCTCATTGGCTCTCAGAAACTGCGTCGCCATTTGACGCGGGCGCGTTAATAACGTGAGCGCGCGATGGACGAGTTAATAAAGGGGTGCAGGTCTCGTCCTGAGCATACGTGTAAGTCATACTTTCCGGCTTTCGGGCCCATTTGCGAGTTTTGCTTCCTCATATGGTCGTGTGCTCTCGGCGTGTCTGCCTGTGCCTGTGCCTGTGCCTGAACCTGGAACTATACCCGGTGCCTTGATCGTGTGCCTGGTGTAGTTGTCGTGAGAGAGGATTGTGGAGGTTTTTGGACGATCCCACGCCTAACCACATCCCGTGCGCGAGCAGTGCTCCTGATTTGGTGAGACTTGAGGTCAACGGGAGTATGTTCTCCTCCAGCTGATGCCTAGCCAAACTGGATTTGTGACAGCTTGGACGGAAGCTGTGGTTTGAGTGCCACCAAGTACAAGCGGCTGAAGCAATGTTTCACGGACGTTGATATGACTTATAACAAGACGGCGGCATTCTTAGATACCATAGGGACAAATGGAATAGGTGTTGGACCCCGAATCCAAAGAACATTCCTATGATGACACCGACGAAGAGTATTTTTCTATTCTCCGAAGACCCTAAGTCGTTGGAATTTTAATCACTATCTGAAGCCAATCTATTTCGCTTGTCGACTGGGCAACGCGAGAAGCTCATCAATCACTAACAACCAGACTTTTGTCCCGTTGTGCAGAGTAGTGACCGACACTGGCACAGGCGGGCTAATGTGTGTACCAGCACCATATCTGCGTCATTATCTTCACAAAATGTTTCTTGTGCGTGTGCCCGCTTAACGTCTTATGCGTGCCATTTATACAAGCATGTTCCTTTTCGGCGTGGAGACTCTCGTGCGCTGTGGAGAGGGCCAATTTTTTCTCGGCTTCCCTTGCAGTAGTAAATTGAAGAGGCGGCATGGGATGGAAATGAGCATCGGGCGACTTATTACGAACTGAGCCCGCTGACGGGCACGTACAAGACAGGCAAGATGAGCGCAAATATCGGTGAAGCTGTACGAGTTGCCATGACTAGCCTTGAATTGGATTTGTTAGGAGGAGTCTGATCCATGGCGAGACAATCAATCTGTTGGTGATGCCATGAAGTGTGATGTGATACAGCAGCAGATTTCAATCTACCTGCAAAACCGACCAAAAAAATTACTGCGCCTATCGGATGCCACTCACAGCGTAATAACGACCGTTGATATGGGCGGGACGTCTGAGTGAGTTAGCAGTAGCGTCGGTTTCCATGCAGCCACTGCATGGAATATCTTGTTACAATACTCCGTATTTATCATGTTTTATTGCCTGCACAGTATCGCCAAGCACCTCCTTTTACCAACAGTTCCATATACCCGCCTTACATGGACAGGGATGAGGAAACTGAGATCGTCTATGAGATGGGTCTGATGCGTATGAGATCCAACCGGATACGTATTGGGCGAATAAATTTGTTTGCGATATGATAGCGATCTCGCTTTATCAAAGTGGCACCAGGCACGGATTTGAGTTCCGATGCTCAGAATAGTATCGAGCGAGATCATGTCTAGGACAGGGAGATGAGGCTGAAGGTGAGACTGACAACTCATTCAAGGGAAGCTGTCGAACAATGACATGCAGGAGGAAACATGGCCTTCATATGATTTGTGTTTATGTACGGATATGTGAATAGCGTCAGATTTGTGAATAGCGTCGTCAAAGCGGGACATGTCCGGTTGAGCAAACTTTCACGGCTCAACGAATTACGATGCGCCTGAGGAGCAAAGCGGGCTTGGCATTATACGCAGATGCTGCTCCGTGCTGTGTTTCCAAAAACATAGCATTCTTCAAGGGTTCTAGCAGGGCAGAACGCTGACAGCGTCTCACGACTTTTGGTACTGTACCACGGCCGGCCCGTCACCCCTGAGCTAGGCTAGGCAACGCGAGGAGAGGACCGCGCCGATGAACGAACACCATGCTACGTACAGATACAGTGGCAGTGGTAGTGGCAGCTTGACGTTTACAGCTAGAGAGCTGACAATCATGTACAAATGGCAGCTGCATAGCACAGCATAAGTTAAGTTAACACAAGAGGCGAAAAGCTAAAGCCAATCAAGTGAGAGCGATGCGAGCCTCTCATCTGGCCCAAAGCTTGTCTAGCGACCTGTAGTTCAGTGGATATATTGAAAAGTTAAAGTAAAGATCACACGCTATGGGATTGAGTGACAGCTTTGGGTGTCAGGGAGACTGAGAATGACATTGATGCTCGAGCCCTCAATTACATGCATGATTAGTTGAGATGCAGAAGCCCGATGCGGCCAACTGATTGGTCCGGTGAGGATGTAAGAGTCGATAATACCTGGAAGCGACGCGAGCAGCGGACAACTACTGGTGGTTACCATAGCACGAGGGCTTTTCAGTTCATCAGACCCCTTCAGTGGTTGTCATAGGCTCAGGCTTTTCTGGCTGACAACGCCCCAAACCCACAGAAAACTCCCTTTGGTCGCCGAGATGGGAAACTGGGCTGATTGAGATGAAAGTCAGGATCTAGGTAAGACTCGAGTTAATCGTATTAGCCTCTGTCCAAGCCTCGTCGCGACAGGTGCCGCGTCGGTATGGCCCCGTACTTATTACAGGAACGACACGGTTGTCGAGGAAGACGAGACGAGACGGGACGCGATGGCTTCACGTTCCCGTCGGAGCTGTACGGTAGCTTGTGGGCTTGTGAAGCAAGCGCAGCAAGTGGTTCATGGGCTAACCTCAACTTGCACACGCATTAGCTGCGCCGGGCAACGAGTCCAGCCGAGTCGACTCTTTTCTACGGAACAGTCAGTCGTGTCCAACGGGAGCTTATCCCGTCTGTAGTGATGACGAGGTGGGATGTTGGCTAAGCTACGGGCAGCTCGGAACCCCGTTAGAGTGCAGAGGCGTTTACTGTTGACCGGACTTTTTTTTAATGTTCATGACACTATCACTGTAAGGGAATCCATGCCTTTGAAGGTTTAGACAAGCATTGCATTCGCAACCCGAGCAACAGGGACGATGTTCTGACAGATGGATTCGCAATTATTGGTGCCTCTCAAACAGGCCCCTGGCCATCATCACCTTATCATGGAATTGGTGCAATAGTGACAATATCTCATGATTTCTGTTTCGTTTACACTAAGCTAAGCAGCTTGTATATCACTGCCGCCTCACTGTCAATCAAGCACATTGGCTTTGACTCAATATGACGATTCTTGCAGTCGGCCAGAGGCCGCGGTCGTGGCGGGCACCCTCAACTCGGTCTTGAGCGTGTCGTCGGGATCTTCAAAATGTCTTGGTTGCCATGATAAAGACTACCTTAGGTAGGTGGTGCATGCAAATGTGACGGTTCTTTACAGCTGGTGTCCGCCGACTCGCTGTGGTGAGCCTGTGTAGTGCTCCTTAATAGGTCACTCGGCCACTGAATGGACGTACAATGGTTATAAACAAGGGCAATGGGCCGGCTGTGGCCCTGCTCAACGAGGCCGTGAAGCGGCCATGAACAGAAGTTCTAAACAAACAAACTGTCGTGGCCGCTTGAGAGAGGACTGCGTTATTGAAGCATATAATAATAAATGTCTTGTCAAAACTTGAAAGCACAACAAACAAATAAATTCGGCCGAGTGCATCGTGCTACCAAAATATTGAGGCTCTCTTCTTCATTTTGAAGACACCTCTCATTCCACGGCAAGGTCGACTCAACATATAATTCATGATTGCTTTAATCGAACTACTAGTAGTCATTGTTTCTGTTCTGTGTCAGACATATGTCTCTCCACGTTTGCTATACGTATTATTGAATCAGATCAAGATAAACCATTCATGATCAATCCGATATATAACCATCATTAATACCTCAGACCGGATCACAAAGTTCTTTCTCGGCCTCATTTCTCCTACCTAGCCTTGACGCGGTCATCTTCAATCAGCCTTCTTTTTCTCACCTTCACTTTCACTTTTTTGATATTTTTCTTTCATTCTTACATGCGGTCTCACACGCCCGTCTCCATTCGCGGATCCCTGCCTCAAGCCCACGCCGTATTTCCCCAGCCGAGAGACAGAACACGCTACGACACGACACAATTGGCACAAGCCGACAGGCCCAGCGCAGGCTCACACGCTTGATACACGCTTCACCACGCTTCTAACCAAGCCCCAAGTGAGTGCTAGCGTCCGCCCAAAGTTGCTGCAATATACCTTGCACACCCCATGTCGTCCTCCGGTTTCTTGTGCTGTATTGTGTTGTGCTGTGCAGATTTGCGTTATGCTGCCCTCCACCCACACCCAATCCCGTTCTGCTCTCAAAGCCCCAAGCAGAAGCTACCTGAGTTTAGCCCCAGCCTCCGAAAGAGCGTGCCTTGAATTAGGTGCGTGATGGTCAAAGTGGTGAGGTCAAGGTAGCGTAAGTCCGCCCGCAAAAAAGAGAAGAAGCATTTCATCAACTGTTGGGTTGATTTGCGAAATCCTGGGTATGTATTTATGCTGCAAGAGTCGCAAAAGGGGGTCAATGATGAGCATTTCCTTGAGGAAGATGTACAAAGCAACTGAGAGTTCTTAATTGGTAGATTTGATGGATCTGTAAAGGCAAATCGAATGGAAGCTTCCCTTTTCCTCTCCCAAACTTCAAACTGCCAGGATTGGCGTTCCCTTTGGTGGGTGCGCGACCCAAGCTTAGGTGGGCAACTCCTGGTGGCCTCCTAGCAGGGGCCGGTTTAGGTACCTGCACCACCTGTTGCCCAGCAAACCGGTACCTGTTCAGCGTCCCCGCAAGCGGTACGATAGGTGGCCATGAAAACAGGGCAGGTCGGTATTAAGGTAATAATTGAGTCAGTCCATGCCAGGTCTGGCGAAGGAGACAGAGATTGAGATATTGAGGATAAGAGAAGTCGCCTACTGGCAGTGCATTCATCAATGTTGAGGCAAGGACGGATGGTGCATGCAACGCAGTAACGAATTAGACTAAGGCAGAGCACAGAGCACAGAGCACAGGACAGGATAGGACACATCCCCCCATCTCACACACCCGAGATCCCAGCACACCTCCTAGACCTCACACTCACACTCCGCCTGCATCTGCATTTACACCTCACGCCCCTGGCAAGTTAGCTAGCTTACTTTAGGCCATGCCCCATGGATGGATTGGATGGAGCCATCCACCCATACAAACCATGGATCTCTCTCCTCTCGCTGCATTACAGTTGGTTAAAACTACCTACTCTACTCGCGTACCTGTCAGCCAGTCCTTTTCCTTCTTCTCTATCCTCCTCCTACCTCTTCATCCTCCCTCCTCCCCTTCCTCCTCTCGTTTTGTTGATTCCCTCATTCTCTCATTCCGTCTTCCTCTCCTGACCCGAACACAGCAGGCCTGAAGACGCTTGAGACGAGGAGAATTCTCAACTTGACTCCCAGGGCTTTCGCTCGACATCTCTCCCTCAAAAAGCCCCCCATCCCGCCCTATTAAAGGCCAGGAACCACCAAGGCTGGGAGACTAGGACCAGAAACAGGCCGGACTGGAAAAGTGAATCAAAGAGACCTTTACTGGTATTTCGCTTTTCTACTTCCACTTCGCCCTCTGTAATTCTTCCCTCAAGCTTCTCCTTCAACTCTGTAGAATTCCTCGGCTCATCCACCAGGAATTCCAGTCTCCAATCTCAATCCACTCCCTCGCCAACGCTCCCGCTCCCGCCGCCGACGAAGCCTCCCATCGACGAGCCCGCTCCCTTGATTCAATCCAGTTCAATTCGACAGCAACCACTCTCAACCCTTCCCGAAACTAGCCATCGGACTGAAGACTAGTCGCCAATCAATTCTGGGTATCCCTTGGACTACAGGAGAAATCTAGGTCAGAGTGACGATTGCGAGTTATTCAACTCTCAATCCCGCAGCACCCTAGAGAATTCCGAACCATCCACATACACAGTCGTGATTTAATTAATCGCGGCTTGTTCGGTTACATCGCTGTCGTTCTGACTCGATAATCGAACCATCAGAAGCGTTCACGAGCGTAGGAAAGGTATGTAATCGCTGTTGCTGTACGGCGCTGGGGACATGTCATCTAATTTCCGTATAGCTGCATGCCGAGTGTTCAACTCCCGCATACCGCTATCCTCACCACAACCACCACGCTTTTTCTCCTTGAAATTTGCCCAGTGGGAGACGTTAGCTCGTTATTCCTGCTCGATTCAGGGACTGTCTCATCGAGCTTTGCCCATCTCCCCGACGTGTGGCTGTAAGACTCCCCCTCTCCCCTCGATACCATGCTCGTGCCAGTTTGTCTATCGACCAAGGGATAGTTGTATACGTTTCGCGATGCAATGCCTTCAGTGAGTCACGAGCTTGGCAAAATCGAGATTAGGCTAGTATTAAACTTGATACTGACGCACATACCGCATTAGAGCCCTTAAGTCGATCTCGTCTTTAAACGGCCCCCTTTCCAATCCCTTTTCCTTTTAACTCCACTATCTACATGCTCCTGGTCTCGTTACCAGCCACGGTCACTCTTTTCATCAATTTCATCCACGTTCTTTAATATCTTAATAACCTAATTAATCGGCTTCGCATCACTCCTTTTTGCAGCCAAAGTCACTCTCTCTTTTGCGAATTTCCGACCATAAGATTCCTGGCGAACCAACAGTCTCTCCTTTGACACCAAGCCACAGACACTATTCTGCCCCGTCACCGCCCATCTGAGAAGCCCACCGCATACCACCCAATATGGCGTACTCTCAACATGATGACTCTTACTTCGTGGAGTCTGAAGAACCTCATCACAGAATCACAGCCCAAGAAGCAGCGCGAATGATGGCCCGTCAAAGGCAGGATATCATTGGCGTTGAGCTATCACGATTAGCAGGCGATGAATACCTCGAGGATATCATGCAGCATATGCGACAAATGGAGGTATGTTGCCACATTGACGTCCACCACGTCTCATCTGCTAACAATGTCTAGGATGAGACTCTACCAGATGCCTCCCTCATCGATATGCAACGCGAGATACAATGGTTCATGCGACCTTACTTGATCGACTTCCTCATCGAGGCCCATGCTGCCTTCGGCCTCCTCCCCGAGACTCTCTTCCTCACTGTTAACCTCCTCGATCGATACTGCTCCAAGCGAGTGGTGTATAAACAACACTACCAGTTGGTTGGATGCGCTGCACTACTCATCGCTGCGAAGTATGGCGACAAGAAGGACCGCGTTCCTCAGATTCACGAACTCAACAACATGTGCTGCGGACTCTATGATGCTGGCATGTTCACACAAATGGAGATGCATGTCCTCAACACCCTCGATTGGATCATTGGCCACCCCACCGTCGACTTCTTTTCACAACTAATGGTAGCAGAGGAGGGTGACGACCAGGAGGTTGCGCACATGGCCGCCTACCTGTGTGAGATTGCATTGTACCATCGCGATTTCGTTTCCACCAAGCCTTCCGTCATGGCTCGCTCCTCTCTAGCTCTCGCACGGGCTATCCTTGGCCGCTCTGAAGTTAACGATGGAGGTTGGGACCAGACAGAGAACGTTACCTTGATCACACTGTCGCATCACCTTCATCAACCCTCGCCTACACTGGCGCGCAAGTACTCGACAACAGGTTTTTCTCGGGTGTCGCAGAAGCTGGCCGAGTTCATGGCTGAGCAAGCTGCGATCGCCCGTCGAGCTGCTAACCCAGCTACTCCCCTAGCCGAACCCATCAACAAGCACACGAGCAACATATACAGCACTCCCCAAAAAGGACACAGCGCGATGGGGTTCGATGGTTACCTAACACCCCCGATCACCCCCGACGGCAACTCATTGATGGGCAACCACAACATGGCAAAGGAGTCTTACGGCTTACCTCCTCGATGCCCGGTCACACCAACACCTCCACACCATGCGGCAGTATATGGTCAACACCAATACGTCGGATACGTTAACCAGCATGGCATGAACCAATAATGCTCTTGATGACAAGATATTGAATCGATGATTCGACCTTCGACGTTCTCCCATGTACATCATCGTGGCTTCTACACTATCTTTCCGACATTCTATTACTTGTTCGAAATCATTGCATGGTCGCACAACAGAATGATCTTTCACATTTGTTTTAGCATTTAGCGACTGCTTTCAATTTCCTTGCGATTCGACATTTTCTCCTCAATATCAAGTCTAGCGGCACCAAAAAAAGGAATACGCGGATCATACCCTTTTTTTTCTTCATTTTTAGCAACCTTGTGCATCTATTTTTTTTTTTTTTTTGTCAGGCTCCATACGACTTGCTCTCCCGGTGTGGAAGGAATCCGCATACCCCCAAGAGGACCAACGACAGGTCACCGTTCGGGTAAAACTGGTTGACGACATAGATTACACATGAGGAGCCTGGCCAACCTCGAGACGGAAGAAGTAAAAAGAAGACCGAGAATGCAGCAACACAGGTCCCTCGCGGTGGATAAAAAGGATACCCCCCGGATTTTGGGATATTGGCGGTTATGGACCGACCAGCTTTATTAAAACAGGGACGATGGTGTCTGACCTCGGTCTGGTACGATGAGGCGGCCTACTCTTCACGACAGCAGCACTACGTCTGCATAATTCTTTCAAAGGTGGATGGGATGGCGATACATAGTTGGGAAGCCATTGGCATGCACAACAAACGTTGTCCCTGGGGAGGATTTTTTGGCATTAATCGTGCCTTTGGTTGGATCTACGAAGTCAGGCTAGTTCCTTTCTTCAGGCCCCCCGTCCTGTGTATAGATAGTTGTACGTAAACAGGCACAAAAAAAAGAAGTAAAATTTCTTTAACCTGAACTGTTCCAAATCGTATTCATTTCGCATTCTGATGGTACTATGTGGACTTTGCAACGCGGCGATGGATTGTTTCATTTGACCTGACACAGGCTTAAGCCCAGGCGTCATACCGGTGTTTCTGGTTCAGCCGCGTCTTTTTTTGCCCGTCTCTGAATCTGTCTCCGAATTCTAGCTGAACGATCTAGATCGTCGATGGATGGAGCGGAGGTTGGGAGCTTGACGTCAGGAAATTTCCCACTGTGGAGAGATTTTAATTTCGCATCTTTAAACAGATAACAAAAAAGGCACCGCCTAGCCAATTCATTCTCCCAACCAGCGCAATATGGGGAGCCCCTAACTAGGAGATGCCTATGCATGGAACTACTGATGTAGGGCATATTATTAGCATAGTGGTATTATCTCAAGGGGTGTTGTTTCTTAAGGTTTATAGGTAGTTAATAGTGGCTGGTATTGGCCAGGTTCATGCTACCCCTGGACGCTGCAGGTTGGGAGTTGAAGATGCGCTGACTCCTATTGGCTGCGCACTCTCATGCAGGGCTGATTCTTTAATTTTGATAGAAAGTCTATTGAATCATATCTTGTTGTGTCATTCTGTGTCGGACTGAATAGTTTCCATTCCTGAGTTGTGTTAAGGTGTGGTGTCGGGTCTCGCATTGTATGTAGAGTTCCAGCAGGCAGCAAGCATTCCAGGACCGACATCCTGGATTACGGGTCTAGCGGCGGCAGTTCTACGAATGTCTTACGATTTACAAATAATGGAGGGGGTTTTACTACAGCTTGACTATTGCCGTGCTGTCTATGTTGGCTGTAACGGACTTTTGGTCGGGAGATGATATGCTGTAGGGTATTGTGCCGTGCCACTCTGAGACAAGATTGACTCGTAATTCCTTGCTCCAAAGGTTTACATTGAAGGCGGTCGTGCTTCGTCTGTTCCTTATTGGGGCACATCATGAAGCTAGGCAGAGATCAATGCTCAGATCCCGCTGTAAGTGTTATTTGTGTGGTGTACGTGCATGAAGTGTCAAAACGGGATGACCCTTCTTCCTTACACTATCCAACACCATAAGATTTGCGAAAACTCAAAGAGCAGACGGTAAATTAGCAAATGAACAAAGCACAGATGCAGGCAGGAGACCCCGAAAAGGAGTCACATATATCAAGTCCAAGTCTATTCGCCGCATTGACGAGGCGAACATGAGCCCGCATCCTCATGTAGGGTAGCGATAGTTGACTATCGGCCGAGAACGATATGGCAAATTGCGTCTCCACCCGGCATGGAGGTGACTGGCGCATTGAGAGCCCGTGACGAGACGGAAATTAAAAAATATGACGACAGACGCGATATGTCGCAAAAACAAAACAACACCCGCGTGCCTTACACCGTCTTTTCATGTATTGTGAAGATGAATCATTCTTGAGACTGGATAGTATACGGGAAGGGGTGTGGTTAGACAAAGCGCGCCACAAGTGTAAGCCACATAACTTGTGGCTGTTGAGGCTTTAGTTACACAATGTTGTTCTAGCCTCTGATTTGCTGGAGTCGCTTGTGCACATAACATAGAGGAGTTCATCAGGTTGGCATAGCCAAACCACTCTCCAATCGCCATGAGGCTATTTCGGAGTTGGAAATATAATTACATGCAGACCTACTCCGTAGTACCCGCAGGTTTGGCGTCATAAAATCTCATTCTGAACAAGGCAATCCTATATCGCCTGTCTGAGACTTCGGCACTTGTCAAAGGTTCAACCACGAGCAGAGAAGCGATAGAGAGACCACTAATCATCTATTACAATGGCACTCCTCTGCAAATACCCGTCATGGCAGCATCTTCGTAACGTAAATTCTCAACGGTAGTGATGAGAAACTCTGTAGATTATAACCACATCGTCATGAGTCTAGGGTTCTTACGACAGTATCATCACATGCCTAGAAGTATTACAATAAGACATAGCCTGAACTTGTGGTTGGAAATTACGAAGGTATCACCTATCCCTCTTCTCTAGGATGCCGACGACGGACCACGATGACTCGAAAACTCCGAGGTCGATTCGGACAAACTGATAGGGACACGGGTCCCCAACACATTCATTATAAGGCCAATAATCGAAAGGTAGGATGAGTTAACCTAGCCATGAGAGTCACGGCGACGTATATTGAGAAGTGGTCGATTAAAAAAGACTATTAACCATGCTCAATCGATAAAACATCATGTCATAAAAGCGCGCCAACTGCCTCCCATACCAATCCAACTTAATGACCAACTCAATATTTCCCATGTTCGTCCATGGATTCTATAAATATGTTCTCTTCGCTCCAAGATGACAGCAAATATTTTGATATCTAACGCAAGCCTGTTTTTGTTTCGGCTCTATTGAACCTTTTGCTGCTGTTCTTTGTTCAGATTGATTGTTAGTCAACACTGCAGGTAAATACCCACCCAGATGAGGAGAAAGGTATGCGTTGGGAATAAATACAATTAAGGGCCAAATGAACTTGGCCTTTTCCCCGGCGAGAACACAATTCCTGGTCTCGTGTGAAGCTTGGTGGACACCTCAGCAGAGTGCTAACCCACGCGTTGTCGCTTAATTCCTCGATCGGGTGTGCTGTCTAGCCGCAGGTCATTCCGGGGAATTTCTTCTGTACCTGCGGGACTTGGAGTATTGTGGTGCATGGGATGTCCCGTATGTAGTGACGGATTTTGGTGGCTCGGGTCTGTATCAAGGTTGAAGTTGAAATCAGTGCCATCAGTGTTGTACTGCCCATCGCCAAATAGAGCGTTGCTGTCAAAAAACTGATCGAAATCTGCTGATTGAGGATCGAAGTACGCCTCGTTATCACCCAGACCAGGTACATGTCCGGAAGGACTCAGTGGTCCAAGTATGCTACCAAGTTCGCTAATCTTTGCATCCTGCTCGCTTTGAAGACGTTGAAGTTGATCTAGGTCCAACTGGTTGGTGTTGATCTCGTTCAAGGACGGCGGTGCCATGGGAGGTCCCATGATAGGGGAAAGCGAAGGAGGTGGGTTGGACTCAATGGGCGGGGGCGAGACGGAGGTTGAGGTAGGCATAGTAGGCATGGCCATGTGGGCAGTTGATGTAGGTATTTGAGTAGCAGCAGATACTGGTGTGGCAGAGACTGGGGTTGGGGCGGGAGTTGACCTGGCAGATGGAGCAGAGGAGGACTGGCCAGCCATGAAGTTCACCAGTTTGCTTCGTTGGGCATTGCTCAGCGTGTTGGGGGCGTTGGCCACAAGCTCGGCAGCCTCTGGCAGATCCATGCCATGATTGTTGGTTGCGTTGTGTTCGTTGATCATCTTCAACATCTGCTCATGAGGATTTGCCTCTAGTTCTTGACGGAGATTGGGGGAATTTGTGTCGCTAGGTGAATTTTCTTGGAGTTCTGTGACATGGCCCATCTCAGGGTTGTGGTGGTTGACAGTTTGGTAGGTCGAATTGCCAGGTGTTGACCTGTTTGGGGTAGACGATCTAACTGATTGGGTGCGGTTCTGGTTGGGGATAGGGGGTAGCAGGCCACGAGCCTTCTTATGAGGTGTGCCGTATGATGAAGGATCCATCTGTTGGATGAAGTCTCCCAGATCGACCACGCTGCCATGCTGGGCGGACTGCTGATTCTGGTTCGTGAGCATACTCGAAATGATATCGTTTACATTCTGCGAGTTGCCTTGATCCTCCAATGTTTTTCGAAAGACATTGGCAAGAAAGTTAAGAATGGCGTTGATGGAATTCTGATGGCGGTCATGCTGATTCTGGAACATGACCGCCTGTTGATAAAGATCGTTGTTGTTTCTTTGTAATCGATTGATGGCCCCAAGAATTAATTTCTGTTGTTCTCGTACTTTGCTCAATTCTTCTCGAACGAGAGTCATCTCTTTCTTTGGTATGGGCTGAGAATCACCAGCGGGCAATGACCGAGGAGCCTGGGCTGTAGAGGCTCCTAACCCAGAGGCGAGGATCTCCTCGGTTGCCCCCTCATCCTCACTATCGTTATCAATCTCAGCACCCTTGGCGCCCTTCTTTGCTTTGCTTCCACTCTTGGGTTTATTGATGAGCCACAGGAGATTTGGATGTCCGCGTCGGAAATATGGGTTTGAGTACTCGCTAGGACTCTTGTTCTTGCGCTCACTGGCTCGCATTGAGTTGTCCGACAGACCCACGCGTTTGTGGAAGCCATACATGTTGAGCTGCCGGACAAAGGATGCGTAGTTGTTGTGTTTGAACAATTCCGGAATTAGAGTCTTTGCAAACTCATCCTCATCGAGCACAATGAACGAATCTCCCTTTTCTGACCATCGAATCAAATCTTCGTTCTTGCGCTCTTCCAGGAAACTTGACATGGTTAGTTTGCCCCTTCGATCTCCTGCTGGTGGAGAAACTTACCTGCTCAACTTTTGCACGAAAGGAGGAATCTGCTTGCGCTTTGCTTGCGCCTCTCTCTTGGCCTTCTGGGCCATCTCCTCCAATATCTCGACATTGTCTTGTTCATTCAAGCTTTCGGAGGGGTTTTGTTGAAGCAAAGCATTATCATCGCCAACAAAGGTACCCCATGGCTCTACTGCTCCATCGTAGGGTCGGGCATTGGTGGGAACAAGCGCGCGATTCATTTGCCGTCGAGCAAGTGTGTTCGATGGCGTCGGCACAGGCTGAGTATATTGTGGCTGTGCCGGAACCAGACCAAATGAGTTTCCAACATGAGCATTCCCATCCAAGATACCATCAGTACCGTTCATGAAGCTCGAAGGGTCGCCCATTCCATTCCAACGCATTACCTGGTCGCCAGCCGGGTTCCCCGCGTTGTACTGTGGCTGCATTTGCTGCGGTATGGGCATCATCGATGACGCTCCTGGTGCTGCTCGTTTCCTTGGGTTGGGCGCTGACATGAAAATGGTTCTGGCTCAATCGGTGCTTCGTCAGAAGCGGTGAGATTAAATTTGTGTGGATTGGCGGGATCGATGCCTAATCTAGTCGGGTATGGTTTTGAGACTGCTGATGTTGGCCGCCTTGGAGCCAGGTCGCCTCGTCGCCTTGAGCGAAGCCGCTTTCACGTAATGCGTGCCTTGGGAAGGCGATGACCCACAGAGTAATTGTGATTTTTATTAAGACTTCTGTAATTGCGTGTACGCAACGTCGTGCGTAGCAAGCGGTCAACGACTTATCTTTTGCTCGGCCGTGTCCGGGTTGTGATAAGGGAGAGTGTTGGACGGTGTCGAGGCAGTAGATGGGAATCGCGAGAGGGCCTTGGAAGGTAAAGGCGAAAAGTTGTCGCAAAAGCCACAGTTAAACGTGATTGTTGGTGAAGAGGCACAGCCTTAAAGATATGATTATGGAGAAGATGCGCGGGCGCGGGACTGAAGTCTAAGGACAGCCACTCGTTTGCTCTATCTTCGTGTACGGAGCTCGCGTAGTGATGCCTTGGAGCAGAGTGAGTTGCGCAGCGCGTCCGCCCAGGTTATGTAGTCTGAAGAAAAAGGCTGGAAGGCAGCCTGTGGTCTCGGTCGGTGGGCCTTGCTCTATATAGATCAAGGGTGATAAGAAATGGTGAGCGGCATACCCATCCTGAAACGGTAATTAACAGGCGATGCACTGGCCGGAAGCTGAAGCGAGCAAGTACCGATGTTGCGATTGAACGGTGGTGCAGTTTGCGTGGTGATGATGATGCTGGAGTTGATGGTCGCGCTGCGAATGGGTCTTCCGGAGCATTTGGAGCGGACGGATTGAATGTCAAATATTTTTGGGCCAATCAGATTTCTGTCAGAGACATGGACCCAGGTCTTCACGTGATGATAAGACGACGTATCTCGATCTTCGACGTTGAAGAAAGCCACAACTTTGTAGCCTCTTGTCGGCGTTTTGATAGCTTTTTAAATTTAATTCTGTAAGGGCTATCGATCTCAGAGACACAATGTCTCACTTTAATTACTTGCATTAATTTGGCCATTGACTATAGAAAAAAATAGTCAAAACTTCGTCATTACTATGCGTCCTCGAGGATCGAGATCGGTCATGACATGTATTGTGGGGACGGCAGATGCGACTCGTAATGCCACTTTTCTTCAACGAACAAGCATTGGCGTCATCCTATCCCATGTCAGCTCAGACTAGGAGGGGCACTATTAAACCTGGCCTGATGCTTTTATGCTGGGTATCATAGACAGACTATTCCTATTATGGTCTCAAACTTCACTTGTCACCAACAGCTTTGAACCACACTTGGCCTATCTACCTGATCTTCTCGGTTACTTTGCTCCTCGACCTGCAAGCGATGCTGCCTGAGCCATCTTAGCATTCCTTGCTGCATCTCGTGCCTGGTCCCATGCTCTTCCGGAGTTTCCCTGCCGAGCATCGCGCGCAGCTCTCTTCCCATCCTTGAGAGTCCGAGCCTTCTCGCGCGGATCAATGACAACAAGCTCTTCTTCTGCCTTCTTACGGTTACTAAGATCCTTGCCTAATTTGTCTGCTGCGAAGCTGAGGGAATGAGACATCCATCCTTCATCATCGCTCTCATCTTTTTCCTGCTTATCCCAGGATGTACAGCTTTGACAATTTGCGATAAAGTGTAAATCACATAGCTCAGCTTCATCATCTGGAGCATGGGTACTTCCCTCTTCACGCATAGCTCCGGTTGCTGTATGTTCGTTATCCTTTTCCGGGGGTGCCTTCTCCAATCTCGATTGGAAGGCCTTCAGCATGCGGAGTGTTTTTGCGTCCTCAGTCGCCGAGGTATTGGCAGCGCCGGGCCTTCGTTTCCGGCCCCTGATTGATGTTTCAGGGATCATGGATTCGAGTGCAGACTTCTTCTTCTCCTTCACAGATTCCTCCGTATGAATGGTCCGTCGCATCGATGCTTTCAGAGCGGCCATCTCCTCGTTCGCTCGCTCTAGAGCGGTCTTTTTGGGAGCCTCCGGTTCAGGTGATTGGTCCTTCGCCTCCCTGGTCGTAAGCGAGCCAGGACTCCGCCGCGTTTCATTGGATGGCTGATCAAGCATGGCCTTCCTCGGTCCTTTGTCATTGACCTCATCTACGACTGATGAGAGCTTCTCCGTTCCTGTTGGCTTCTTGACTTTTGGCTTTGCTTGCTTCCTGGGGATTTCATCTTCCTTCTCATCCTCCATGACAATTCTCGTATCAAATTTCTTTTTCTTGAGCACTGGCATGTCGTTATCACCTTCCTCGTCGCCGAAACTGAGCAGTTGTTTCCCGCCTTTCCGCTTCTTCTTTTTATCCTTGCTTGTCGCTGCTGCGGTTTTAGATGGCGCTTGGGTAGCCACTCGAGATTGCTTCTTCATGTCATCGAAGGGGTTGACTAGTATCTCTATTCGTTCGATTTTCACTGGGTAGGTCGGGCGTTCGGTTGCTTCGTCCACTTCCCCATCGCCCATTTTCGCCAAGTTGTAGATCGTGTCGCCAGCAATTCGGCCAAACAGTGTGTTCTTTCCATTGAGCTCCTCGGCCCTGTCGAGCGTGAAGAAGAACTGGCTACCATTGGTATCTGGACGCGATTCGTTCGCGGAACCCAGCAGACCACGCCGGTTGAATTTGAGTCGAGAGTGGAATTCGTCCTTGAAATTGATTCCTGTTGGTCCTGCATTCTTCCCCTGGCGCTGGTCCATGGGCCATGGATCTAGGTCGCCGCTGAATGCGCCTCCATCGTAAATGGACTCTCCTCCATTGCCGGTGCCTGTGGGATCTCCACCTTGCAATATGAAACCTGGAACTAATCGATGGAATATTGTGTTATCGTAATAGCCGTCGAGCGCTAGTTGTAAGAAGTTGCGACATGTCAACGGCGCTTGCTTCGCGAATAACTCGACGGAGAGTTCGCCCCGGGTGGTGTGAATAATAACTGAGGCAGTGGGCTGCGGTTCAAGATTATAGATCGCCGACATTGCGGCGTCTTGAGTCTTGGTGAACGGAGATTGGGTGTTTACTGTTGACGTTGTGGAATTCAAGTCGCGTGTGATGAAGATTGGAAGAGCTAACAAGAAGCTCGGCTTGGCCTGCGTGACAGATCCACACCGAGTCTTATCGATAACAACATCATATAATCCTTTGTAGAAGGCAGTAAAAGAAGGATAATAGCTATTGGAGATAAAACCTTATATTCTAGTAACTGTAACAAAATCTCCTCAGATTATTCCGACTAGGTTTCTCATCTTAAGTCTTGTACTAGATCAATAATAATACACACGTCCAGAACTCTGGCGTTTTGAAAGCGTCAGCATGCTATGTCGTCAATACCTAATTGCACAAATAACTGATACGGTTACCAATACACAGCGACCGAACCTATAATACAAATGGTGTTCCTGCAGGAAGTCAAAGAACTGTTTCAACAATACTCTTGATTAGCCCAGATATTCATGAGGGAATTAACTGTCTATCTACTGGTTAGCAAATCCGTTATTCAACAAGTGGGTCCTAATGACCTTCTGGTGAGATGGCCGAGTTGGTTATGGCGCCAGGTTAAGGTTAACCTTAACACCAATTTCCTGGTGGAGCAATCCTCCTGGGTTCGAGTCCCAGTCTCATCAAGGTTCCCTTTTTGCTCTCTCGTGTAGGAATAACCACTCGCCATTTTTGCTCTTGTCCTGTTCATACACGATTCCCCTATATAGCCCTGTAGGACTAGGTGGCTGCCTGCTAAACCATCAGTTATGCCTTGTCTTTCTCCTTATGCCAATGGAATTTCTGTTTGAAATGTTTAAGACGAACACAGTTCACATGAAATCTCTGACAGAGGGTTTCGTAAATAACACGCAGTTAGTTACAGCTTTGTTCAGAGTAACTTCAACTATGATCCAGTTATCGCCCATTG
This sequence comes from Fusarium miscanthi, assembly GCA_014898875.1. Lineage (NCBI taxonomy): Eukaryota > Fungi > Ascomycota > Sordariomycetes > Hypocreales > Nectriaceae > Fusarium > Fusarium miscanthi. Next base: position 97,678 of record JAAVUA010000140.1, read on the forward strand.
TCTATGCGATCACCTAGGACTTGCGTTCAGATGAATACCTATTATTCACAATTGTTCATACGGCCCAAGAATTATCCCTTTGTAACAGAAACCCCGCATATTGATATAAAGTATCTCGAGCTTCGCGTTATTCTTTTCTCATCACACGCGGCTTCAAACTTCCTAGTAAGGTCTCAGTTTCAATCCAGTTCATGTCGTCAGGCTGGTCTAGACGATAAAGAAGGTTCCAAGAGATGCAAAGTAACACAGCGACACTCGCGTTCTTCAAGAACTCCCGACGGATTCATAAACTGCCCGTTGTTCACGGACATGTTGTTTCCCAATTCCAAGCGGGCCCCTGTCCCTGGCTTCAAGATTTGTTTCAACAACAGCAGTGACGCAGAGCATCGTATATTCCATATCGACATCAAGGGTGTGAGAAAATGGCGAGACGCGTTCAAGCCAAAGAGGGTTAATAACAAAGCAGACCGAAGGCGTCAAGACACCCGCGGATCAATGTGTCAAAGGGCCATCACCAACAGCTCCTTCGTTGCAACCAAGAGGATGTTCCCACTCCAGTATGCGAGCCAGAATTCACGGACGGTGAATCGTCACGTGTCTCCCTGATTTGTGCAATGGAGAAGTTGGATCTTCTCGGAGGCACAAAATACAATGACAGAGTTGATGCCGAAATGGTCGCAGAACGGGCCAAGACCAAAGGTATCCTCGAAGGTACGTTGACGCCGGATGCTGACCGGAACTATGAAGGTGAATTTACCCTCTTGTTCCTATCATTCGTCGCCAAAGAGGAAGAGGCTCAACGGGAACAACAGCCTGATGTTGTTGATGATGGTCCGAAAGGGTGGAGATTTCTTCATGGCATTATCACCGCGGGGCAGAGCGATGAGTCAAATGAACTTCCTGCTTACCATCCCAGCCAACAAGCATTTGTCCTTCTTCGGAAATCCAGGGGGCCTTTCCTGGTTACCTGTTCTAGACATAACATTGATGCTTGTAGCCACGCGGAACTCCTGAAGCTCATTTGGCAGATGGAGATGACCGGATGGAATGACATGATCTATGTCACCCAGAAGGATGAGGAGGTCCCCTACCGCATCGAAAGTAAGAAAAAAGCCGAAGTGTTGGAATGGGGACGCTTTGAAGATGATTATGAGCGTCCATGGATATTAGGTAAAGAGGCTAGGAGAGGCAAGAAACTTAGGAGCTTTATCCTAAACAATAAAAAGATTTAGGTAAGTTGAGTAGAACTCAATAGGCCCTTAGACTAGTTGTTTTTGATATCTTACTTTGAGGGCAGAAGTTTTCTTCTCCTGAAGGGGTAGTTTAGGATTCCGGTAGAGTTTAAGGGGGTTTGGTTGGTCTGCGTAGACCGAGAATAGAATGAATGGCAGCCTTCAAAATCAAGTTTTGTGTGATAAATCGTTTACCATTTTCGTCTTTCTTAAGTGATGTACCGTAACGATAGTACAGTGCTTCGTTCGAGGAGGTATGGTGCAACGTAATGGCGTGACAAGAAGTTCGAAGGACATTGTGGCCATCTCAACCAGCGATCGGGTTGGCGTGGATCGTCACATTTTCGATTCGAACTGACTCCTTGGGTCTGTTCTTGCGGTCCACCTCGATAGCTTCCATCTTGGCCAATGTCGCTAGACCCTCGTCTCCGATGACGCGTCCAAATACAGTATTGAGTCCGTCCAGATGTGGCGCTTTGTCGAACGTGATAAAGAATTGCGATCCGTTCGTCCCAGGTCCCTTGTTGGCCATTGACAGCACGCCTCGAGCGCCGTGCCGTAGCGCTGGCCGGATCTCATCTTCAAACGCGCCTCCCCATATGCTGCGCCCGCCTTTGGGGTTCTCGGGGGGGTTTGGTGTTGCGGGTGCACCAGTCTGTGCCATAAACTTTGGGATGAGGCGGTGGAAGGGAGATTTATCGTAGTAGCCGGAGCCACAGAGGGCAAGAAAATTCTAGTAGATGTGAGCGGAAGACCGGGATTGAGCATATACTGGATTATACGAACCTCTGCAGTTTTGGGAACACTTTCGCAGTATATCTCAACCTTGATGTCGCCGTGCGACGTGTGCAGCGTAACTGACATAGTCGTTGTCTTCAAGGTAATGGTGTTCAGCGATGAAGGAGATGCTATATTTAGTTTGGAAGAAGAATACCTAAGGCTGTGGTACCTAAATATTGATAATGCAGCATTGAGAAGATGATTGGGCGAGGCCGTCACGATTGATACTTGATGACTAATACAATCGACGACATTACGGATCTAACTTACAATAGCAGGGTATTTCTTGATCTTTAGGTAGCTAATACTAAGTCCTACTTTTGGACTAATGATTCTGAGTCGTACAGACTTGTAGCCGTACCAATTAGTGTTCTACGGATGAATAAGGTTGATGCGCGTTGACGAAGTGTTGAATGTGCTGACTGCGCCTCGAATACCTTGCCTTAGCTAAGGGGCCCGCCTCTCCCTTTCGTCCGCCATGGATGCTTTTGCATGGGAATTCGTTCTATCATCAATATGAGTTTGGTTCTTGGGGATTTAGAGAAGCTGAATTGCTAATTCATGCGACCTTCACTGATAAATACTTTGCACAGCAGCTCTCAGCTCTCACGAGTACAATTGTCGATGGCTGCTGTCGACAATCAGAGCCCTCTCAGTAACTTCTCCTTGGAGGCTCTGCCACGCCTAAAGATATTGAATGCAATATACTTCTCAATTAGAGTTATGTAACCCCTTCCCGTACACACCTTCCTCCTTGAGCTATCTCAACAAGATCACCGCACTTTGGACGCAGACTGCTTGCCCCCTTGTTTGTTATTTGCTATAACTCTTACCTACCTACCTACCAACCTACCTAGTTAAATAGATTGCGCAATAGGCAACCTATAGAACCTTCTAGATTTCTTGCCTTTATATACAAGGCTTGGCGCTTTCCTAGTGGTTACCTAGTTGAATTAAATTGCTTCCTTCATTCCTTCAGGCTATAAGGACCGGATTTGTTATATATAATATTTATTTATACTGCAGCCCCCTGTAACTCTTAGGTCTAATCCTGGGACGAGATGAGTAGAGCCGTGATGGTATAAGACTGATATACTTCTAAAGTAGAGTAGAATACTCTACCTTAGTACGAGACTCCCCTAATCCTAGCTGTTGGTCTAGTATATAGAGGCATCGCGCAGGCTACTTAATAGCATTGCGAAATTCCAGCCAGCATTAGCTACCTATAAAGCGCTATATACTTTTCCTCTTTTCTTATTTATAGCAAGCTTCGTGGCACTATGATGCGTCTCCAGAATCATTATCTGGAGTCTCTGGGTATCTTTCAACACTACTCTTTACTTCTTCCTTGTTATACCTTATTAATTTCTCGATAGTATACAGACATCATGCCATCCAAGGACAGCACATTTATCCATGTCAAGGACTTGAAAGGCCATATCAAGGATAGCAAAAACAAGTGTATAGCAAAGAACAATGCCAAAGCTATCCTCAAACACTTTAACAAAACCAAGCCACAGGAGTTGTATAACATGGTCATTCCATTTTTTGTCAAAGAGGCCCAAATAGACATCGAATTATGTCCACGAGATGCGCCAATTCATTCAATAAAGAGGGAGACAGCTACCCCGGTATCCAAGACACGCACCATTACACTTGAAATGGTGAATCAAACCCTCAGGATTGAAATAGAGAAACAGGACAGGCAAAGTATTTCACTAGGGGGAAGAGCTGCAGGTGAGCAACCCTTATTCACAGGTCAGTATCCTTTCTTAATCTCCTCATTCGAATACACATCACTGATCCCTAAAAGTCAGGTCATCGGAGAGGCTCTTCCCTTGGGATACCCCACTAGTCTATGAAAGCCCGTTGGATAGAGCCACCTTTTGTGCTTGTAGTCGCGATCAGTTGCGGTTACTAGACTGCAACATCAATCTCAGTTCCTCAGGCCCGTAATGAGTACACCAGTATTCACATGGATGACTCCTTGGACCTGGTTAAAGCGTCTGATATGGCCAAGCAACTCTGACTCCACCTCTTTCAACACGACGGATGCGATTGCGTCGATAACAAGATCCACAATGGCCCTTTTCGAGAAGCCAGGCCATCGTAGCCATATGAGACATACACAAAAGTTCGGAGATGATGCGATGCGCACTTTCGACTTGTTCACTTGAGACCCTAGCCTAAGTAATACAAATATTTAGCTAAGTTTATCATACTTTACCATCAACTTGGGATGAGTCTTGACCAGTATACGCCTAGTTGTTCAATGCCTCAAGGCTTTATAACCCCTGAGGCACGGTGGCGCCATTCTTGAAGCTATCTTTAGAAACTTAGACAAAGTCCTCAACGATGAAGCAGATACATCTTTGGAGTGTGCTGGAACTTGACGGGATTTGACAAGAGACTTTGGCAATTCTGGCCGTGGAGCACAAAGGGTACCCGGAAGGAAGGGGAGAATTTGGTTCTTCTCTCAAACATGAAGCGGAGCAGACTGGTAACATGTGGAGGGGCAAAAGCCTGCGGAGATACACGTTGAATGCTTATTATGGCGAAAGGACAAGCTAGGAAACATACTTTCAAAACTTGACTGAAGTTCTTCTTCGGCCATTTCATTCTTGACTAAACTTCTCAACACTTCGAGAAATTTATATCAAATATGGAGTTATATCAACAAGTGCTGGAGTAATGGTACCTAATAGAGACAGACTAATTTTAAATATCCGCCTTGGCTCAGAAACCAAGGGTCACCTTCAAATGATACAATTCTATTAGGATTGATGGCTTGGTAGCTTGTTTAACCTCACCGTCTATGCATAAAAAGGTTTTGAACTCAATGGATGCTCATACCTACCCATGACATCACGCTCACATCCTCGCGGCTCATCCAATCTTGGCGGCTTCTCCGGCATTAGCTTCCACTGAAACCCCCGTAAGACCCGCCGGGCGGTCAGAAAATTTGAGACTTGATGCTATATGACAGAAATACTGGAGCAGAACTTGGCTATGCACAGTAAGCTCTTGGCTGGTTTATTCTTACTTGCCGATTGAAGATTGAGCTTTTTGGCTATCTAAGGTGCCCCTGGCTATCCCCTGGGGAATAACACACTAACGGTTACAGACCCACTGGAACGCTGCGCGAAATAACAAAGTCCTTGCTGTGGTTGGTCCCGTCCGGACCGATCGGCCTCTCCTGTTGCTGGTTGCTTCGCATTGGCATTCAAATCTCCCGTGTCCCAGCTTTTCTCATCGCCTTCTCTCTTTTTTTCTTCTCTTCAACCTCCACCTCTTTCTTTTCCATTATCGCCCTTGTTCTCCGTCGGCGGTTATTACGTGTGATTAGGTAGAGTCTCACCGGGAAAGGAACGTTGGGTCAAGGACAAGCAGCGCATCGCCGAGGAACAGTAACAAAATAACAACAATGCACGCATCAAAGATCATCGCCTCAATTGGCCTTGTGGCTTCTTCCCATGCCACAGTCATCCGCTATGAGCGCGATCTCGAGGCCCATGCTCCTGCTCTCGAGAAGCGAGCCGAACCGACTGCCGCTTGGGTTACTGTCGATGACGAGAAGCAGCCAGCGACGACATACACCCCCTCGTATACTACCGTCGATGGAACCACTTCTCTGATCGATGCTCCTCCTCACGATCTTACCGCCAGCGTTTATACCTACACCAGCTGGGGTAAGATTCACACCAGCACTGGCGAGCCTCCCAACCCCCAGGCCACCGGCAAGCATGGTGAGGGTGTCTTTGCGCGATGCTACAACAAGGATGGCGATAATGCTCCTTTCTGCTCGCCTTACGCCAACAGCACACTCGATGTTAAGAATACATACTTTGGTAAGCAGCAGAGCCATTAATGCGTCAGCTGTAATAACTAACAGATTTTTAGTTACCTGGGATCCCGATTACTTCAACAAGACCAAGTCGTCTGATAACTCTACCCTCATGGTCACTGCCCGCCTCGACCTCTACAACCGTACTAGTGAATCATGGGAGAAGTACAAGGAGTTCACCGATTCCGCCGTCCCCGCCGCGTGGGGCTACTGGCCTTTCGAAGTCAAGCAGGACTACATGAAGTACTCGCACAACATCTCCATCACACTCTACAGCAACAGCAACAACTCCCTCGCGAAGACCAAGTCCTCATCTCTTTACCTCAACCTCAATGATCAGAATTTCCCTGAGAAGTCCCACGAGAAGTTGCCCGAAGGCCAGACCTTGACCATCGCTCTACCTGTCGTCTTCGGCTCTCTCTTCCTCATCATCGTTGGCGGCTTCCTCTGGAACCGCAAGACCCGTCGCATCGGACTCGGCAACATCTCAAGCCGTTCTCGTCACGGCTACACTGGCCGCGCCAAGCGCCGTATCTTTGGTGCCCGGGATAATGGCATCCAGCTCGATACTTCAGTTCCTCCTCCCGGTGAATACCGAGACGCTCCTCAGCGTGCTCGTGCCGACAGCGACGGTCTCGGAAGCTTGGCCGGTAGCCCTGTCGATGCTACATTCCCTCAGCAGAGCACCACAGGTGGTCGCAATGCTTTCCGCGACGAAGTGCGAAGACAGGACGAGGAGAGACGTATGTAAAAGGAGGTGGAATGTTAATGATCTTGGATGTCATGTAATTGCCGGTACTTGACACCAAGCGATTTTGTTACAATATATACAAATGGCTGGTAATAATATGGGTATCTAGATGGCTGGAAATTGGGTGCAATGTTTTCACACGACACATAACGAAAAATCAATACGAAAGACTTGTCTAGACCGAAAATATTGAGACCTCTTAGGTCCATGTAACAAAAATACTCTGTACAGGAGGGCATCGCCAAAAACAACCAAGTTCCTAATCCGTAAAATCAAAGCCATCTGCCAAAAAGTGTCATACGCCGGGCGTCATGGGTATTGGAGCCATCCCTAGCAAAATCCCACCCCTAGCAGATTGCAATAGTCGATGGCCAAGACATCAACAAGCAAGCCGTAGCAACTCCGTAAAAGCATGTAAATGAGCAGTATCCTTCCCCAGCGCCGTTCCAGCTAGACCTTGGTCCGCTTAGTGTTCCCAACACTTTGTCCGTCGTCCTCGAAACGTCTCTTTGTTTTTTCAGGTGCTGGCGTCGCAGGAGGTGATTCCTGCTCTGCCGTCAAATCAAAACCAGCACAGAGATCGAGCTGGGTCTCTCCCGCTTGCAATGGCCTCAGTAAATCAGCTGGGATGGCGGTGGCCAGCTGACACTTCGCCTCGCATGGTTGGTACGTATTCGTCGTCCAAGCATCATCGGCGTAGTTTTTGGCCTCGGCGATAGTATATCCTGTGCTAAAGCCCTCGTGATATGCATCTGGGAGAATTACGATTGTCTCGCCAGGGCGCTGGTCAATGATGCGGAAAGGGATGCCAAGTTTTTCCAGTTTCTGGGGAAAGAAAAACTCGGCTCGATGGCGCATGAACTGAGAGCATTTGTCTTTCCGGCCAAGTGCCTCTTCAGCGATATCGACGGCAGTCGAGGGAACCACGATCCAGATCTTTCGCCCCTTGTACAGATGATTGAGGGATACGAGCCGGAAGTCTTCTGCGTGGATTTGAAAGCTGGCTCCGAAATGGGGTCCTGATTCATACACATATGGAGTATGGATTCCAGGAATTATGGCTTTTGTGTTGTCCAATTTATCACCTTTGAGAGGATAAATGGGGCTTCTTTCAGGAACACCAGCTTCAAGGCGTTGTTCGGGAGTCCATGCTGGCACATCAACTCGATAACGGACATTGCGAATCTGCTTGTGGTCGTTCTTGCGATAGAGTTTCCTGAGCTGATCGATGGCTTTGATAGCCGTGACATTGCATTTCGCACCTGTCACAGACGAGTTGAAACTACCGACAGATGGAACTGTGTCAACTCGCCAGAAACTGTTCCTTTTAATTTGAGTAGGGCGATAAGCATTCGCCGGTACTTTTTGGGAATCCTTTGCTGGGAGGTCTTCTATGAGTTCCTCAGGAAGGACGATTTTAAAACAACCGTGGCTTTCAGCCTTAAGACTCCTGGCAAATGCAAGATTTGCCGGAAAGTCGTTCCATTGCTCGACGGTTGGTTTGAGTCGGAGAACTTGATGTCCCCCAGGGCCATCCCAATCAAAATCTATTGGTTCGGGTTCTGCGACAGGCTCATCTAACTCGGATGGTAGATCACTGAGAATTGAGCTTGCGTCGTCTTTGTCGAGGTCCGGAGAAAGTGACGGGACTTGTCCTAGCGGAGATGGCCCATTCGTAATGATATCTTGGTCTGTGATTAATTGAGACGGTTGAGGATACTGTGGTTCGATGACGTTTTGCTGTGTTTTGGCGGGGATGGGACGCTGCTCGTCTAGGGATTCGGTAGTGGGAAGTGGCCCAGGCGCAGGCCCAGGCGCAGGTTCAAGGTGCGAGGAGTGTTGAAAATGAAGAACAGGTTCCGCAAACTCATGCGGCGGATGTTGAATCTCCATTGAAGCCGGGAGGAGCCCGCCTCGCCAATGCGACAGGCAAGCGATGAGGTTTTGGTGCTGGTTGATGTCTGACAGTGGAGAACAAAAGTGAGAGTGAGAGTGAGCGAGAAAGGCGACGAGTGAGAGGTGAGCGCAATTGCCACTTATTTTAGGACAGATGCCAGAGTTTTTGTATGCGCCGTGAGGCTCCGAACTCGCATTCTTGACAGCGAACAATCAGGACAAAGGCACAAAGGAACAGAAGAAGAGTAGGAAGTTTGTGCGCGATGAATGTATGAACCGAAGAGAAAATGGAGGCTACCTAGGGTAGTAGTTGTCAGGTAGGTAGTGAGTCGTAGGTTGCAGAAAAGAATCCCCCATGAGAAGCGGAATGTCGACCCAAATAGTACTAGACCAAACGAGTGCAGGGGGGGCTCCTGGGCTCCCGTCAGTGGCAGAAAGTGTAAGGTACTTCCACAAGGAAGCTGGTCGCCACCGAAATGGTATGTCTCCCTACCAGACAGAATTGTAGTCGGTGCCAGCAAGGGGATCACCTGCGGTTCTACGCTGCAGTGACTGCGCTGCACTGCACTTTAGAGTGAGCGGGTCACGCGGGGAGTTCAGGGATTGGTCAAAAGGGAAGCAAATATTTTGATTCTAGCGGGAAGACCACCTGCAAGGTCCTTGATTAGCGCGGGGCCCTGAAGACCAAGCACCCAAAGTTTCATTCAAGGCGGTAAAAAACAAGCTGTTATCCAAATGCTATAGACAATTGCTGTTTGTGAGGGGAACCTTGCAGCTGAGCACAAAGAACGGAATTTTGCTATCTAAGGGAAAGGCTTTTTCTTTCATTCTTTGATTTTTCTTGTTCAGAATTACAATTTCCTCCTACCAGTGGGAATGGCAAACGCCGCGAGGGCGGCTTTGTCAGGCGGACAAAAATAATCGAGTTTACTTTAGGCTTTGTCGAAAACGGGTGGAGAAATTGAGCCCAGACCATAAACGGGTAAGTGCGTGATCGTCCCGCTGAAGCACTTTGTTGGTGACGTTGAAAAGGCGACAGGGGTCTTTTATCAATCTACCTCAGTACCTAGGTCCTCAACGATCTGGACATTGAAATCCGCTGAATAATATGCGAGAGTTGCGATTGTCTCAGAGACTATGACTCTTTCAATGGTGGTGGCCCAAGGAGAAAACTTCTTAGGCCTACCTACGCATACATGCAAATAGTCTAAGGCTATCCTAATGTTTGTCAGTTTGCACTGCAGTTTAGGAATCACAATCATAAAGCGAATAGAGATTTATTAATTCTTGGGCTTCACTGCGGGATATAGTTGGAGTATATTTGGCCGTTACAGAACAAGAGTCAACGGCTGTGCTGACGTGGCTCTATTGTCATATCCTGTTCTACCTTGATACCCTTGTTCTTAAACCTTCTGCCTCCATCAACCTGACTGATATTCCCCTCAACATTAATATAGAGCACCGCCGGGTATAGCTCGAACCTCGTTCGTATAATCATGTCAGCAAATATTTATTGCATCGGCCTCTTCTGTGACGACTTTGTCAGCACTGCTTGAGCTTCGCTTGGAGACGAGTTCCTGTTTGTATCTCTGTAGAAGATTGTCGGTTTATTAGAACGGGGATCCATCACGACACCCGTTCGCGATGCCGTCGTGCCTGTTTTCTTTAGAGACGGAAACATTTCTGTACCAAGGTTATCCGTAGGGTTGGCATGCGAGACTGTATTGATTAAAACCTGCAGGCATTGCGCAACTTTGACTCCCTGTGCTTCTCTGAGGCTACTGCTATTTAAGACTTCGCTATAGCAACTGTGGATTATAGAAATCAAGGTGAAGAGGCTAGAATGTTGGCCAACGAGCTTTTGAAATTTATTGGATGCGATGTCTTCGGAGTTTCATGTTTCGTCGCATATGCCAATAATACGGCCGATGCGTGGTACGAGATTATCTTCAAAGCCAAAACATAAGAATTCTGATAGACGGTTTTCAGATTCCGCAGTACAAGATCTAATCAGGTGTAGTCTTCCATAATTTCACCATGACACTTTCTAATTGCCGTCCAGAGCTCCTGGTGTGATGGTGATATTTCCAAGTTGTCGAGCTAGTCAACTATGGGCTTCCAACGTGTTGATTGGTGTTGAGGGTTTTCTTTAATGTGACTCTTGATCTGAGATAGTCGTTTCGAAGAAACTTAAGGGACTGGCTTTGGGGCCATTTTGGGAACCCCGTCTTCATCCAGCTCAAAGTGGTGAGCAGGTGGGATAAAGAGACGAGAATTATGGGAGAGTAGAGGACCTAAATTTACTCGCTTACAGGCTTAGAGGCAATGATACAATGTCAGAAGCTTGTATCTATTCACTGAGCCCGGCATAGCAGGTTGCCAGATGTCAATAACAAGGTGAAATACTACTAGTTAAAGAGTACTAAATTTATCCTAAATTATCCCAAGATACCTATACTAAACTACCCTAAGTCATATAAATTCTCTCTAAGATTACCTAAGGATTTATATATCTTACAACTAAAGTCTTCGGTTTCTAGCACGCAAGAACAAGGCTGTCCTCGCACACTACGAGAAACTCAAACCACACATGCCCAAGTTGGCTGTGGCCAAGCTTGCCCGCTATCTCAGGCCAGAGAGACCTGGATCGACCACTCAACCAAGCCTAAGGTAGTCAACATTGACCTTATTCTAATGGGCAACGGACGGGGCAAAACAGCTCCAGTTTGGTATGTGGGTGATTGTTTCGGCTATCTTTCCGGACAACGACTATCTTATTGAAATCGCAAAGGAGGGTTCAAAGGCCTGTGGAGTGAGATCCCCAAAAGCCGAGCCTTTTTACCGGCCCAACATGTCCTAGGATGGCATTGAAGTCAGATGGGAGGGGACTGTTAACCAGGATAGGACCAATGTGAATATGGATAAGAAGAAGGGCAAACCAGAGGACAGCTATAGCAGCGATGATGCCAGTTATACACAAGAACAACTTCTCTGATAATAACGACGAAAGTCACAACAATAAAGCTGATGAGCAGGGGGTGGGTTCTTTGTGCTGGTCGAGTCTAGCTGCCCGAGGCCTGGGTTTTCTTAAGGCTTAAGTGCTAGAAGTTTGTTTTTATAGCGCCTTGAGGTTGCCATGGAAGGTGTGATAAATGATCCATTATAAGCTGTAAGGCAACCCACAGTGCTGGCATCTACCTAGTACTTAGTGGTGTCTAGGTATAGTACATGATCTGTTACCTTCCTGCTTCCTTGCCCAGCTTCTCCAAAGCAGCTTCATACTCTCCCACTCTCTTTTCATCGATTTCCTCTATCCTTGTTCGCTCAACCTTTTGAGCTCTCTTGACTCCAGTGCTTTTGGCAATCTTGCCCCAGAACCAACCACTCTCATCATCGCCAACGAGCGTCCATGCACACCCTGACCTTCCAGCTCGAGCTGTTCGACCAACTCGGTGAACGTAGCCGGCCACACTAGGCGGTAGGTCGTAGTTGATTACGTGGTCAAGGCTGGGAAGATCGATGCCACGAGCGACAAGGTCGGAGGCGATGAGGAGGCGAATGGGAGACGAGGCAGTGGAGAAGGCCCGGAGAGTCTTGCGACGGATGTGTGTTGGTGTGGTTGACGTGAGTGTGCCAATGTGGCCTGCCAAGGAGGGATCCAACAGGGCGAGGAGTCGTGACAAACGAAGTGCAGATTCGTTGGACTTTGTGAAGATGAGAGAAATAGGGACGTGAGACTTAACTGTGCGCTCCGAGGCTTTGGGTTTGGTATTGGTCTCTGTGTCAGAATCCGAGCCAGAAGATGTGTCCGAGCTTGTGTCAGAAGTAGCATCAGAGTCGGAGTCGGAGTCAGAACTGGAGCTAGAGTCAGAACTAGTAGCCGAATCTTCAGCTTCTTCGGCCTTGGGTTCCTCTTCGTCCTTGTTCGGGCTTGCCATAAGCATGTCCTGACTGTGGAGTAGATCAAGCAGGTAGAGGGGCTTGAAATTTGTGTCGTGCACTCTAATTGCATGCTCTTTCAACGATACGGGCAGAGAATGCTCAGCAATCTGTATATCGCCATCGCTCTCCAGAACAATCAGTCGTGGTCTTTGCAGACCCAATTGGTTGAGAAGACTCAGATCTCTTGTGAGCGTGGCACTCAGAATGACCTTGCGAACACCAGAAAAGTCCATGTCATGGAAGTCCCGTGTGGTGAACTTATTGATCTGAAACTTTTCCATGGCGAGGTCAAGCCAGCCTTGGAAGCTCTGAGCAAGTAGCTTATCCGCCTCATCAACTACCAGCCATCGAACGTAATCCAGGCTGAAGCCCCTTGTTTGTTCCATATGCTCAACCAGTCGTCCAGGAGTGCATATCAGAACATCTATCTTGGAAAGGTAGTCAACCACATATCCATTCATGTGGCTTAATCGAGTGTCTGTGTCCTCCATGTCAAGATCTTGGGGATTTTCTGATGCCGAAAGGCCCCACTTCAGCTGGTTTCGACGCTGTGTCTCCTCTTTTAGCTTCTTGTATGTATCAGGGTCATATCGAAGCTCCTGATCCATGAAGGCTTTCTGCTCGACCTCAAGCGACTGGCTACCAATGGAGATGCCCACTCGAACTCTTTTTCGATCACCACCATCGAATGCCCTGGCGCATAGTTCAAAGGTCTCTTGAGCTTGCTTAACCAGTTCACGTGTTGGCAGCACTACTAGCGCACGCAGCCTCGTGAGGCATCCTTGACTGATATCTCGTACGACAGGCAGGGCATAAGCCAGTGTCTTGCCGGAACCGGTCGCCGCAGATATAAGCACATCTCCGCGTTGCTTGCTTGATGGCAGCAGGAGAGGGATTGCGGCAGTCTGCACAGCGAAGGCATCTCGGAATCCCTTCTCCTCTAATACTCGACAAGCCTTGGGTATGATGTCTAGTTCAGCGAAGGGTGTGCGTGTGTCTTGAGAAACACGGATAGGATCTTCGAGCCAAGAGGGCAGAATCTTGTAGTTCGGTTTTGAGGTCGTCAGAGAGCTAATCGGCTCTGGTTGAGGCAAAGGTTCGAGGCCGTGTAGTTCTCCATGATACTCTTCATCCTGTTCGTCCGCGGGCAGCTCACTGGCAAGCTTAAGAGACTTCTCTAGCTTGCTCATGACCGTCTTGTGACGCTGGTTTGTCTGATGTTCATCTTGTTCCTCTGCTGGCTCAGTTTCCTTTTCCTTCTTTTTCTTTTCCCTGCGCTTCTGTCTTCTATCTTCCTTATCTGCTGCTAGTTCGGTAGGTTCAGGAATAGTCTCGACCTCTTCAATAGGTTCTGCCGCATTGGTCATGGGTACATCCTCGTTGCGATTTTCGTCCTCGGGAGCAGGTCTGTGAGGAACTCCTGATTCTTGCTCTTCATTCTTTGACTTTCTCTTCCTCTTCTCTTTCTTTTCCTTCACTTCTCGTTTCGGCTGTTCCTTGTCCTTTGCAGAACCTTCGTCCAAAGTCTGGCTCTCTTCGGGCATTGCGTCTGCTTCCTTGGATTTGATCTCGGATGTCTCTCGCGCGAGTTTGATGTCGTCATCGCCGCGTTCGTCATTGGTAGCTCCAGTTCTTCGCTTGCCTCTTCTGACCTTCTTCTTTTTTTTGCGTGCATCTTCTCCATCCTTTTGTGTAGTTGGCTCGTCTGTCTTGGGCTTCTTGCTATCAGGACCTGGTGCCCCTTTACTCTCGTCTGAAGCGTCTAATTTGCGCTTGATATTTTTGGGTGGTGCGTCATCAAAGTATTGAACTTGAGGAGTCTCTATGTGCATGGATTGAGGTATGGGCTTTGCGCTCGGAGGGACGTATCGCGAAAAACTAAAGGCATTCGTTGCAGGAGTAGGAGCAGTGCTGTTTGTAGCTTTTGATGACGAGTGAGGAGGAGAAGCATTCGAGTTGCTTCCACCCTTCGATTGAGGGACATATCTGGGGTACATTTTATCGAAAATGCTGTATAGAATCGATCGCGATGGAGGGGCCCGAAGTGCTTCGATTCCCAAATTTTTGGATAGTTCTTGGTCTTATTGAGGTTCTGCCGTCTTCCACCGCTAAAATTATGAATGGATCCACTTATTGGAACAGTGGAGGAAACGCTTGAGCGAAACAGGTTAGTCTTATGTTCCTATCAGGACAGCCTAAGCTGGTGCAGAGGTGGCTTCAGCGCTTGGTATACCTTGTTTAAAAGTCTGCCTTCTTTGATTGATATCTTCTTTTCATTACCGATATGACATATGAAGTATGAAGTATCTTGAAAATAGTATTGATGTTATGCAATTAGTAGAGGTACTACTCTTTCCTTTGTAATACCCTAAGGTCGGCAGTGACCTAGCGACTCCACTGGTATGCTCACACCCTGTTCAGCTCGCTCAAGCATTGAACTCACTCTGTATATAGTTGCTTGGAGCACAAGATGAGAATACGGCAGGCATCTCATCCACAATAACCAATACTAACAAACGTCTTCGAGCAAGCACAAATGTCATAAGCCTCAGCAAGTGCTGAGTACACTCAATCAAGGTTCCAGTTATGCTGCACCCCCCTTTTCATCCTCAACCGCCATCATGACACGCCGCACGTACAATATCGCCATGGTTAGCGACTTCTTCTTCCCGCAACCAGGAGGCATTGAATCTCACATTTACCAACTCGCTACGAAGCTTGTCGACCGTGGCCACAAAGTCATCATCATAACGCATGCCTACGACGACAGGAAGGGCGTGCGGTACCTCACAAACGGCGTCAAGGTCTATCACGTTCCTTTCCTCGTCATCTATCGTTCAGCAACGTTTCCGACAGTGTTTTCATTCTTTCCCGTTTTCAGGAATATTTGCATTCGCGAGCGCATCGAGATTGTGCATGGCCATGGCAGCCTCAGCAGTCTATGCCATGAAGCTATCTTGCATGCTCGTACTATGGGGTTACGTACTGTTTTTACAGACCATTCACTCTTTGGCTTTGCCGACGCTGGAACAATTCTCACAAACAAGCTCCTCAAGTTTACTTTGAGTGATGTTGATCATAGCATTTGTGTCAGCCATACATGGTAAGCTACCAATCCATCGAACGAACTATAGTAGTATCTAATGACGAGTCTTAGTAAGGAAAACACGGTCCTTCGCGCATCACTCGACCCGGTCATGGTCTCTGTGATACCAAACGCTGTTGTTGCAGAAAATTTCCGCCCCAAGGACGTCCCAGCATCACCATCTCCCCAAGCCACGATTTTTGGCTCAGAGGGACCAGTCTACCCCCCACCTCAGCGTATCGGACCTCGTGATACCATCACAATCGTCGTTATTTCGCGCTTGTTCTACAATAAGGGCACTGATCTCCTCATTGCCTCTATTCCTCGCGTGTTGGAAAACCATCCAAACACCCGCTTTATCATTGCAGGCTCTGGCCCTAAAGCCATCGACCTTGAACAAATGATCGAAACAAACGTGCTCCAGGATCGCGTCGAGATGCTCGGCCCCATCCGTCACGAAGAAGTTAGAGATGTTATGGTTCGAGGCCACATCTACCTCCACCCATCTCTTACCGAGGCTTTCGGAACTGTCATTGTTGAAGCCGCCAGCTGCGGGCTTTATGTCGTGTGTACACAGGTTGGCGGCATCCCAGAAGTCCTCCCCTCGCATATGACGACATTCGCCAAACCAGAAGAAGACGATATTGTCCTCGCCACAAGCAAAGCCATCAGTGCGATGCGTGCCGGAAAGATTCGTACAGAGAAATTTCACGAACAAGTCAAAAAGATGTACTCATGGCAAAATGTCGCTCTGCGTACCGAGCGCGTTTACGACGGCATTTCGGGCACCATCCCCGAGGACGAATTCTACGGTATTGATACATCAGGCTACGGTAGCCGTATACGTAATTTTGCTCTTATAGATCGTTTAAAGCGCTACTATGGCTGTGGTATCTGGGCTGGAAAGCTCTTCTGTCTTTGTTGTGTTGTGGATTACCTCTTTTTTCTGTTTCTAGAGTGGTGGTTTCCGAGGGACAACATTGATTTATGCCCCGACTGGCCTCGCAAGAGACCTGCCGATGATGATGCAAGTTCCAAGAAGGGTGCACATAGTAATCGGTCAAGCACATCACAAGGGGCTCAGAAGCTCGAATAATTCCGGCACTTCGACCTGATAATGGGACGATGACAATCGAATATTGGCAATGGCGCAGGGAGTCTACCACAGTGTGATCGGGCATGTCACTGGCCCACGACAAGGGAATGAATTACGCATGAAAGAGGCCTCAGTCAAAGTGACATGAGTCTGGATCGGTTGGTGATTACCAAGGGGCTAGCTATTCTAGACGCTGTACACAATGATAATAAAAAATTACAAGCTGCTTCCCTTTGCAGTTTATGGAGCCGGCATTCAAAAGGAAGACATAGTGATCTTCCAAATTGGTGCAGGTCAAGACGGTCAGCCCCGGGCTCCAATGCGACGCCTTTTGGCTGTTCCAGTCTCACGTTCACCCTCATCTTCGTCGTCGCCAGTTTCCTCAGCCGGGGTTGCGACGCTAGCTGGACGAACAGCCGAAGGCGGAGGCGCGCTACGCTCCTTTTCAGCACTTCGTAGATCACCTAAGAGCTTCTCAACCTCAACAAACATGCTGCGGGTATTTTTTACAACGCCATTCTCGTCGAGGCGGTAGCCCACCACTTCTTCTTCCTCCTCGTCCTGAGAGCGTTTCATAAAACCAGACCCAGGACCGCGATCGGGGTCAGCATTGTACATAATGGCGTTGCAGAACATGTGGACAAGTTCGCGCTCAAGCTGGGCGCTGTTGATGATGCCTTTTGGAGGAACAAGCTCGTCAGATGCAGGTAGCCACACGTGCGCAGTACCAGGATCACCACCGGGAAGGCTGGCTGCAGCCTGAACAGCCGCCTTATTCCCATGCTTGATAGCAGATCGGATCGATGTTATATCTTGAGGCTGCAGCACAATCTGGCGATAATTTGGCGCGTCCTTCTCACGAAGCCTGGTGGCAAACATGTTGGCATCGCGGTGGCTAGAAATCTGATCCAGAGCAGATGACGAAACTTTAGTGAAACCTCGAGTCCAAAGGACTTGAGTTGTCTCCGGTGGCGGATTAACCGGCGTAATCTGTCTTTTCCTTTTATGGAGGCGTGAAGAGACACTACCAGGAGTCATGATCTGAGGCCGACCAGGGACGCTCTCATCGGCGGTAGTATCGCCTGTGTCTTCGGTGGGCCGAGGTGTAGCATCTTCATCCTTAATCTTAGGTGCTGATTCACTTGTTTGAGTCGCAGGCTCATCAGTGTGAGAGAGGATAGATTGGCTTCGTCTAGATCGAGTGAGAGAAGGTGTAGAACTAACTGCACGAGCCTTCTGCCCGGCTCTGGTAGGCCGGCCGCGCGCAGACTTAGAGACGGTGTGTTCGAGTTTCGAAGCTGCTTTGGGCGCTTGCTTTCTTAAAGGCCTTGGTGTTGACCCAGCAGAGCTCGGTAACGTTGCAGCCTTTTGAGGAGGACTGACTGGCTCAAAGGCCGGACTTTGAGGTGCCACGCTCATTTGACTAGGAACGGGAGTAGACGGAGTGGAATGCGGAGCCCACTTTGTTCCAAAACCGTGAGTAACGTGAGTGGGTTTTGCTGAGATGGGCGTGTGCGGTGCCGATGGCACCCCAAGCTTCTTGGCCGGGGTATTTAGAGCTTGGCGAATGATGTGGCCCAAAACGCCAGGTCGTGGAGGTTGATTAGCACTCTGTGATGATTGAGCCTTATCAGCTTTAGATGCCGATGGCATAGGAGAGCTGACGGGTGAGCCATGCTGAGGAGGTTGAGGTTGATATCCAAGCGGCCAGCGTTGTTGAGGAGGGGCAATGGAGCCTGCACTTGTTGTAAGAGGAGCTGGAGAGCCTGCGGCAATCTGTCGGACCTGCTGAGTCTGCCCTTTGGGGGGCTGGATAGGGCGAGGGTGTGGCACGGGCGTCGTGGAAGACGGACGGGCATGGAGTGCTTGGCCTCCGGGCGACTCTGCAACTGGTCGTGGAGGTGCCGGCTGTAAGGGAGGGGCTAGCTGACCAGCATGCTGGGGTGGTGCCAGGCCTGGCTTTGCGGAGTTTGGCCGTGGTTTCTGCTGATGCTGTTGTGGCAAAGGCTGAGGCTGAGCATGAGTGACAGGTGGAGTTTGCGAAGATTGTTGAGCCTGAGCATGCTGTGCGTATGTAGGCGTTTGTATTCTTTGGATTTGTTGTGTATGCTGTGTCGGCGTAGCGTTCTGAGCCCGAGGAGTGCGAGGAGCTGGCGGTGTTGGTGGTGGTGGCTGAATAACCTGAGGAGGTTGAGGGCGTTGTTGATGATGAGTTTGAGCATGAGCCTGTGTCTGGGGAGGTTGTGGAGCAACAGGATGTGGCCGAGCCTGCTGGGGCGTTTGAGGGTGAGACAATGGTTGAGCACCAGGTTTGGGAGAGAATTGGGCAGTTTGTTGAGGGTACCAATGCTGCTGTGATGGTACCTGCTGCGGATGTTGTTGTAGATGCTGTTGTTGCTGCACTGGCGGAGGAGCTGTTGGTCCTTGAGCAACGGGTGACTGAACCTGTCGAGGAGGGGGCGTAGCTGTTTGTGGAGGTTGATAAGGTTTCTCCCACTTCAGAGCAGCTCCTGGGGCCGTATTGCCATCCTTTAGCTTGGCCCCGTTCTCTTGTCTAGGAGCAGGGCTCTGCTTGAGAGGCTGTGGCGCCTGTAATGGTCGTGGTGTTGTCTGAGGGACACCTGCTGGCGGCTGAAGCACCGACCCGTTAGAATTCGGCGGAGTTGGTGAGGTTGAAGGTCGGATCGATGCCGTTCCAGTCGGCATGTGGCTAGGCGGTGCAACTGTTGGTTGTGTGTTGTGAGGGACAGGCGGTTTGGGTGGGATCACAGGCGTCTGTTGTGTTGGACCTCTTCGAACGGGTGCCGCCGAGCTTGTTGCCATAGCAGGCGAGGATGTTGGCCCATTGGGCGCAACGGAAGACTTCTGATCACGAGCAGCAAGTACGGGTGTCCCATTCTGGCTCGCGACTCTAGCGCGTCGTTCTCGTTCAAATCGCTCCATTGCTTGAATTTCCTTCTGGGACGTCTCGAAGCTCCGCTCATCCTCTCGAATTTGCGCAACGGTATTATCCTGATATCGCGCATATAGGCGATCGATAAGCAGAGGGATTTTGTCAACATGTTCGTAAATCTCCTTAAGTGTTGGCAATGGTGGGCTCCCAAGCTTTCGTTTTCGCGAGTTGGGTGATGTTGTCGGATCGTCGGTCGTAGCCTTCTCATGCTCACTCCTCAGCTCATCCCCCAAGAGTCGCAGAAAAAGATGCTGAAGCGCATCAGGTCTTAATCTTGCGGGATCATAAGTAGATCCCTCCTTGATGAGCGCGTTGTTGATGAGTTGCTCAGAGATACGCGCGAAGACCCCATTGTCGAATCCTTGGGCTACCAACGACTGGAATAATAGCAGCGACTCGAGGGGCGTGTGGAAGGCTGGTTGATTCATGCCCCGCGGTCCACCTCGCCAGCTATCCAAGGGGCCTTCACGTCGAGCAAGAAGATGGACTGGCGCCACGGTCTATGGTACTCTAGTTAGGCGTCTGTCGCGACACAGGTATGGCTACGTCATGGTCGGGGTTCTATCAGTCAAACACGTACAGGCAACCTTAATCAGTGACTCCAGAACCGTCTATGGCGACCTCTAGGCCTTTCATCGGGTGCGCTGGGCTTCTTGGGCTTCTTGTTGCGAAACGCGCTCGATTGTCGAACCAATTGTGTAGTGATTTTTTGCTCGTCTGGGCGATCCGTCTGCTAGAATATCACGTGATTTAAATCGCCGATAATGTTGATTGATGGTTGATTTCGATGATGCAGGGAAGAAAAATTGGGCTGAGTTCGTCCAAGCTGCATTGACGCTAAAGCCTGGTTCAGCACGTGATACCCCTGAACGCCAACACGCAACAGGCGTGACAAGCGATCATGTAAAACGACAGATATGGTTTTTGGTCACCCAACATATCAACTTTACGAAAGATTCACCTGAATTCGTTGGTTAAAGTGAGAAGAATATTTGGGTCCCTGGTCAGGTCCATTGCGCTGGCAAGAAGTGCCGGTTTTGGCTATGATAGGGGATTATTATATCCGTGACAAAGTAACAGTAAAACTCCAGACCCATGGTATCATATTGAAACTTGGCAGCAAGATACACTTGATGCTTGCCTTATTTCCCCGCCGTCCATCCCATAAAATCCACCGCCATTTAACGCCGTTTCCGTCTCAATTCAAGATTCGCAAGACAAAGAAAGTAGTTCTTCATAAACAGGCAAGGACAAAACCTTAAGGAGAAAGCGAGCTTGAGGATCCATTAATACTGCGCCTGGCCTCCTCATCTGGGCTATCTCCGTCTCGACTGTCTCCATCCTTTTCAGTTGGAGATCTTGGCTGGTAGCTGAGACGCAGCTTTTCGTCCAGTAATGTGACTAGTCTCTCTGAGTATTGATCCAGAAGACCACTGAGGACCGTCTCGTTCATGGCTCTGCTCCGAATAGCCCGGTCACCGAGAGCTGCTGCCGTCAGTCGCAACTCCTGATCTAGCTCTGTCAGATTTTCTTGGCTAATCGGCTCTGAGGAAGCAAGCTTCTTCCTGTATGATCTAAGTTGACGGCAGGTTTGTTCTGTCGCCATGTTTAACGAGCCGAAGCCTCGCAGGTTTGATGAGGATGTCTTTTTGCGTGCACTTGTGCCTAGAGTTGGAAGAGAAGGTCGTTTGGTAACCTTTCCCTTCGGAGACACTGGGGGACTAGTCCGCGGGTCAGCAGAAGGTCGTCTTGATGGTGTATCTTCTGCTAGTGTGCTACTAGGGCTTGTTGGGAGCCCTTGTGCAGGTGTTCTGACGCTAGCAGCCAGATTGAATCGCGAAGTCCTCCGCTGTAGTGTTCTGGGTGGAGATCTCCGACCAGATGTCGGCGAAGGTCGTTGGAATTCAGCTAGCTCAGCCTTTGACAAGACCCTGCGAAGTGGCGGTCGTCCTGATACAGAGTCCTTGGCGGGCGACGGCTCTCTACTCGTGGAACCAGGTAGAGAATCATTTAAATCCAGACCCCATATCATCATTGTTCCATCCGATGCAACACTCACAACCTTGCGGCTTCCATCATCATTTTCGATAAGGCAAACACCGTTGATCGCTTCGGTGTGGCCCCATTCTCGGTCCAAGAAGCTCCCTGTCTGGGCATCATATAGTCGAATGGACTTGTCTGTGTTGGATGTTCCGAGGAGGAAGTCTTGGTCTTTAGGGGGCCATTGCCCAAAACAGAGCGAGTCAAGAACGGCCGACTCGCCTTTTGTCTCGTCTTGACATTTGAAGCAAGAGATCTTACGTCCCGTGTTGAGTTCATATTGACAAATAGACCGATCTAATAAAGAGACAAAGACAGTTCTTTGGCCCATACCCAAAACCATCGAGCTAGGCGAGGCTCGGAGAGAAATTACTCTGGAAGGGATAGCGGCAACAGAATCGGGATCGCCCTCTTTTGTGATGATATCGTAAATTTGTAATGTTCGGTCAAATGAACAAGTTAGAACCTTGTCTTCGGACGGAATCATAACCTGCACGACCTTGGCAGCGAACTCCAATGTCTGAAAATGTTCAATAGAACCGCCTGCAGTCCGGTGGAAGAGCTGTGCAGTTCTGTCTCGTCCACAAGACGCCATGAGAAATTTGCCGTCCCTGTCATAGACACTGACAGATCGACAATCGGCTGTATGTGCCTTGATGTCTAAAACGGGTTGCTTTGTGACGATGTCCGTCATTCGTAACACGCCCATTCTATCGGCGGAAATAAGAAGTTTAGCATCATTCGTTGCATGAGCGCAGGTCAGTTGATTAACTGGGTCCAGTTCGTTTTCCGGTTCAGTAATTCCAATCGGTACATCAATTGAGGCTTTGACTTGGCCTTCCAAAGTCCAGAAGGAAACATTCCCAGAAACTGTCCATGTCAAAAACGAAGCGTTCAGATCATTTGGTCGCTCCAGGACTTGTATGCCTGTAACAGATTGTCCGTGACCAGGGATAGGAATGCTGGCCATTGCCTTGGTATCCTTGCCAGGCACATGGTCTGAGCTCCAGATGTCAATGGACTGTTGAGAGTCAATGGTGACAAGCTTATTTGCCAGAAAACCCAGGGCAACTTGTCCTGTCGGGCAAAACGTAGTCTCTTTTATACATGCGGACGCCGGCTGGGCATCCAAAACAGCTTCAATGTCAAGCACGGCAAAATGGCCATGTCTACCACCAACGTAGGCAATATTGTCCTTGACGGCAATAGTCGAGATAGAGAAGTCCAACCCAAGGACCTTCTGCAATTTCATCTGTCTGTCGTCCTCCGCCATGATACATACACCACCCGTTTCCGAGCAAATGATGAGGCTGGAGTTTTTGACGACAGAAGCGCAAGTAAAAGTATCCTCTAAGAGAGGTCCTAGCAGGATGTTACGCCCTGGTAGGGTTCTTTGAGAGGGTGGAGTGGATGCCGGCTGTTCACTGAAGAACTTCTGCTTCGTAGGCGAAATAGTCGGGCCATCATCAGGTTTCCACATCTTGACATGACGGACGCCAAATGTGATGAGAGAATTGCCCATCCAGACCATGTCTTTCACATATGATGTGCATCGGTTTTGTTTGTAAAGTCTAGCCGCACCTGTTCGAGGGTCGACCTTCCAGATATAGAGAAATCCGTCGTTGGCGGCTCCTAAAGACGCAAGATATTGGGTGTCTGCAGACCACGCAACGCAATTGACCCCAAAAGCATGTTCGCTGATCGATATAAGAGGGCTGTCAGAAGAAGTGTCATGCAAGCTAAAAACCAGAACCCGTGGGGAGTATCCAGTCTCGCCAACAGCTAAATACTTCCCATCGCGGCTTAACGCGAGGCATGTTGCAGCCTTGATCCGCTCGCGACTTGTCCAGGTATTGCTAGGAGACTCGTTCCAGTCGGACGAAGTGTGTGGCGAGTTAGGGAACCGCGGGCCTACACGTCCCCGGCTGTCGTTCGCCTTTGGCGTTCCCGAAGGCGTCGTGGGTGTGTTTTGGAAGGTTGCCACGGAATAGAGTGGGACGGCGGTCGGTCGGGCTCGGTAGAAACGTTGAGTGTGATTATCGCCATTAACATCCACCACCACAACAGCACCTCCAGCTATGTATGCAAAGACGGATGGGAGAGTATCGAACCCTGTCGGAGAGCAACATGTTGTGCCGATGACACGCTGGAGTGAGAGCTTCGAGGCATCGTGTGCGCGACCACGCATAGGCGACCTAGAGGATCTAGAAGGGCGAGCCAGAAAGGGAGAGTTGGAAGGAGTGAGTTTTAAACGACCGTTGGAAGGTGTCGCAGCCATGTTTCCTCCATTGACACTTGACGATGTTATTTTGGTGGGTTTGTCGTCGAGAATGTCTAGTGTGGATTTAGATGGTGTAACAGTGAAGTATCAGAAAGTGCAAACACCGAGGCTTGAAAGAGCGACGAGAACACTGAATTTTCTCCCCCTTTACGATAAAAAAGTAACAGTAGAACTAAAGAATGAACAGCCAATTCCCACTGCCCACGAACAAAAGAGCAACAGAAGCAAGATGATTGCAAAAGTGGATGGCGGGCGGTGTAAGTCGGGAAGCTGCTGCGGGCCTGCGGGGGCTAATGGCAGCGAGATTCAGAAAGCAAGAGATGGAAATATGTAAGGCTGCGGATGAGGCGTCAGTTGCTGTAGCGGAGAGGTCGAGATAGCGAGCTCTTTAGAGCGAATTAGCAACTTACAATGACTGGCAAAGTTGGTTAGTGAGCGACAAAGAAGATTAAAAATAATAGCAACATTGGATCTCCCAACGAAAGCGGTTGGTGAGGAGGAAAGGGAAGAGAAAAGAAGGTTCGCATCAGCTTGTGGGATGGAATGCTGATGACTCTCAATCAACCCAACCCCAGGCCATTCCCTTCCCGTCAATATCATAATCTAATCATACCTATCAAAGACCAAGTCCAAACTCCATGTCCTCGGTGGGCGCCTAACAGTTGTTCTGCTGGGTTGTTTACATGGACCCTTGTCTGTTCGTTGTCCAGGGGCCTTGTTGCTTTGATGAGAGCCAAGTCCCTGACGTTTATCTCACGGGCTGTTCTTTGGTATCGGCAATGGTCTGAGCAAGCTGGTTCTTGGCGGCTTGACCCTTGCCGCCTAGCCCTCCCGTTAGTGGCTGTCACCTCACAATCACTTCAGGCCAGGACGGTGGTAAATATTGAACCCAGAGTCTTTGTTGGTGACAATGATGTTAAATCCCTGGATACGTTCCCAGCTCTCATGTTTACGCGATAATCGCGAATTCTCAGCTACTATGCAGAGACCCTTTCCTTCAAATTGACACGCAAAATCAGTTTAAACCGTATGATGATCTCTCTCTCTCTCTCGCTGTGTTCTCCCAATACCCCATCTCGTTGTCGAGCCAGCAGCCACTATTACCAACCAGCTGACCCGTTATCAATAATCATAACAACAACAACAACGCACCAGAGAGCCATCTCTGTACGGATATCTATACCAAAATACACCAAAGAAGCAAATTCCACTAAGAAATTTCTTCCCTGGGAAGCAGCCTTACTTGTTCGTCTATAGTCTTCACCCGCTTGTCTAATCCCGGCCCTTGGCGAAATGAGGATATACCCAGCCCCGTCCCGTTCTACCAGCCCTGTATTTTTAGTCTTGACTTCAGCTATCCTGAGCTTATGATGTTCGTGCCATTTAATTCTGATCTGTCTCACACGTTCTTATCTCGCTTTAGAGGCCTGGCATTAGCCATTGGGAAGCGTCAATGTGTAAGCCCTAGCTCTTAAACGAGGGAATCCATCTGTGCACAGCTCCGTTTGAACAGATACCATAAATGCCGCCTCATCCCTTTGCCTTTCCCATCAAACCGCCTTAAGACTCGAACGCGTCGTCATCACAGCTCGTACAATTTTTAATTTTTTTTTGGCAACACGGCTACAAGGCTCACGAAGAATCCTTGGGGACATCCATTTCGCAAAATCCCTGACGCCAAAGGCTCAAGCTTACCAGAACAAGTCAATTTCTTCACTTACCAATGCTCCCGCTCTTTTTGATCTGTCATACAAACTCCAATATTCTATTTGCAACAGGCTTCTTGTCTTATGAACCGAGCTGTTTCAAATCCCATAGTAGTAAATATCCAACATCCAGCACCAAATATATGGTTAGTCCAACTCTCATCATACGGCAAGGCCTTCTTCAGAAGCCTCGTCTCGCTCGAGACGCTCTAGTCCTGTTCCAACTGCGCCGTAAACACGTAGAGGTACGGCGATCTCAAAACTCTCACATATTAGATTTTCCACTGCCACCAGAACCGTCCCTCCCTTTTCGTCTTGTGAAATCTGCTCCAGTAATGGATGGGGTGCTCGTCTTTCGTGTTCAATGGGAGAATCACTTCCCGTGGAAGGCACCACAAACTCGATACGAATCTTCCATTCCAAGCTAACACCGCTAGTAACGAACTCAGGAGTTGCAGTGATGGGAATCGTTGGCTTGAAGGTGACTCGTCGTGAGTACATTGTTGCTTCAGATGAAGACGAATAAACTTTCCGGGTCACTCGGTGGATGCTCGACTCTGATCTTATTGCCAACGACGGGTCTACTTTCTCTGATGTTTCCAATGTAGTATGCACGGCGTAACACGGAATATCAGCGTCTGTAAAGTCGATGGCCATTGTCACAACTTCCCCTAATCGGTAGGCAGGCCTCGTGAGCATCACTACACCAACCCTTTGCCCATTTCGTGCAATTTCGAATCGGTTCGGGCTCTGTTGCCCGCCGGAGGTCATATTGCTTCTCATGATTGCCATGTGAATAGCATCGTGTGCGTTGCTAGCTTCCTCGAATGCCGATGGTCGCCTAGAATTACCAGCGGCCGGAGAAAGAAGAATACTGCCACTCTCGTCTCGTGGTCGATGAACCAGGTCTTCCACGTAAAGTAAAAAGTTATTCAGGGCAGGTTGTTGTCCTTTGGCTCCATTGCCGTTGGTTTTTGATCCCATATCACTGCTTGGGGGGCTTTTCACTTGGGCCTGGTCCCGCAATAGGATGTAAGGGTTCATCAGGTCATGTCCCAATATCTCACCGTGGCTGTTAACACTTCCCAATACGCGGAAAGGAACTTCAACAGACTTCACTTGTTGCTCCTTTGTTCCTCCAGCCCTCTGCGTGCCAATAACCAAGCTGTATATGATTTTGACGGCTTTCCCGCGATGGGACGGAGGAAGACCTTTGGGCAGTCGAAAAGAGTACTCGAAAACTCGACTCTCTCCTGGTGCAAGCTGCAGATCAACAAATAGAATGGACTGTGGTGTAGTCAAGAGAGGCACAGATTTCGAGTTGGCAACCCCTCGCATCTCCTTGATTGTGCTGAGCTCCCCTCCGCCTAAGAAATCGCCCAAGGAGCTACTAATGCGACCCCATCCAAATCCCCCCAGGAGACCGCTGTCGCGCTTGGACTCGAGACCCACGACGCCACCACCTTGGCCAACTATAGCCTTCTTTTTGACTTGATCAAATTGGCTGAGACTGACAAGGGACCCGTCTAGCGAGAAAGAGCCGTGTAATTGGGCATAGCCCATCATCAAAGATTCAGGCGCTCTTGACTGTGGCGATGGCATACCGAGGCTTCTCCTAAGTGGGCGTGCGTGTCCACGATTAGTTGGCTGCTGTGTCACGTATTCCGATACAAGAGTTTCTGACGAGTTATTGCTGACAGAATAAAACTCTCCGCTACTTCGCGGTGTGCCTCCGAGGACGCCGCTGCTGGCTAGAATGCGGGCCGCGGGTGCAGGCTGCTCATTGATCGTCGGAACGCCGTCCTTGAGGCGCATTGACAGTCCGCTGGGATCGCCCACAGCGTTCCTAGGGCTAAGCATGTTTTCGTTCGTTGATCGTCTAGATAGACTCGGACGTACTTCTCGAGCAGGTGAGGGAGCGGCAGGGAAGCGAAATTCCGGCATTGGATTTTCCGGCACTTGTTGTGGCGATGATCTTCGTTGGCCGGCTGTGATAGGTGTGTGAGGAGTTGTTGGTGGTCGAGAGATGCGACCGAATCGATCAGGTGGGGGATATGATGCATGAAACAAAGGAGAGCTCGAGAGACGAGGAGAAAAGGAGGCTGAGAAGAATTAGCTCCTTGTTCCAAAGTACTGTGTGGGCGACGAACCCGAATGAGGCCCGGTTGGCAGCTGGCCCTGCGCTCGAGGAATGATCTGTAGACTTGAAGCTCGCCCATGGCCTCGGTGCGGTCTTTGAGGTCGCGACGGCAAATCGTTTCGTTGTGTGTGGTCTTCCACAGTGTTATTGGATCCTATCGAGACAATGGAAACAGAGCGCTTATGAGAGTGGCTTGAGCGACCATCACTCGAGCCTGCCGATGAAGGCCATTGGACTGAACCAGTACGGCTATGTGATTGCGATGACGGAACGCTTAAAGAAAGGGCAGAACGACGATGCCCTCTGCCGGAAGATGCTGATGGCGGTGGCGTCAATCCTTGGTTTAACTTGGGGCGACCATGCAGAGGCGAGGCCAGTCGACTTCGTTCCGATTGTTGCGGCTGTGGTTTCGGCTGGCCTGGTATTGGTGCCGCGTTCTTGAAAGTAATCGTACATTTGACTTCCTCGCCGGCGAAGACAGTCTGGTCGTGCCAGCGTATGAAGACACGGATGTTGCTGGGAGCTTCAGGAGCCATTGCGGGTAAGGAGGCCGCTCAGCGGCGAGCGCGTAAGTAGAGGCGGCTATAAGACGGCAAATGCAGCATTTCTATATGTGCGCATGTTCGGGTTCGAGGCGGTGGCGGATCCAAGGACGGCGACAATACTATGTTGATGAAAATTGAAGAACTGGTCATCGAGGGAGGAGTTAAACTGCAACGTCATGGGGTATTCCGCGAAAGGAGATGGAGGAGGTTCTCTTTAGCGTCTTAGCAGCAAGCTATAGCAGCCAATCACGGCTTACGCTGCAGGTACAAACTTGGACTACGCGAAGCCTCGACGATCAGAGCTCCACTAACCAACCAAAAACGATATCTCAACGATCAAAGATTAAGACAAATACGCTTGGCTTTGCATAGGACAAAAGAATAGAGCGGATTGTGCAAAGGTTTTAAATATGCCTATAATATCCGTCTGACAAGGCCAAATTTGTCCGCTTCTGTGCGCCGACCATCCACGGGTATCTTAGTACCTACGTAACAATACTACGGAACGATAATGACTGACATGACCACTCGCAAATTCCAGGGGAACATTTTCATACTAAGATCACTCATCTGTCAGGTCGACAACCTCTTTCCCATCATTCATTTTCACAGACTTCCATTGTCGGGGCGATTGGGAGGCTTCCTCTGCCTCCCGCTTGACATGAGAAGTCTCATTCTTGATCTGGACTAGGTCAGTAAAAGAGGTCCAAACGCGAAAGCAAACGGCCAGACCAGCCAAGCCTCAATTTGTTCGCAATTTCCTGTGTGTGAATAGCTGCCTTACCTGAGTGTCACGCAGTCTTTCCAGAGCGAGACGGCGAATATCACTCTCAGAAAGGTGAGCAAGGGCATTTGCATCGATGCCAGTTGTAACTAAGGGCTCAGGTGACGGTGTGCGTGGGATAATCAGCTCATGTTGGAGTGCTTCTGCATCGCAAGTTAGAGAATTGTTGTGCGACAATCAATATCTCTATAGGCGAAAGGACATACGGTAGGATCGATAACGAAAGAAGATTTCTCCCACCAGGCGCCGGTCTCTAGTTGACTGTACGTTCGAACTGGGTTTCTCGGTTGTTTCAGCCAGTCTATCCATCTATGTTAGAGCTTTTATCCAATAAACAGGTATTTCATAATATACGTGGTTACATGGCTTATTGCCTTGCCTTTGAGTGCCTTTTCCGCTAACTCTGCCACTTGGCTGGTGGAATAGCGGACGGAATGCTTCCGGGGCTCCTTTTCATTACATCGACCTGTTGCAAGACACAAACGGATTGTACCCAGTGTTTCCGCACGTTTCAAGTCTTCCTTGAGCCTATCAGCGCTCATGGAATCGGCTGCAACCTGTTAGTCCAGACAAATTGACTGGCAGGTAGACTTACAAGTCTTGGTGATAGGAGCAAAGACAAACTTGCCGAACATTGGTTCCCCCCCACCTGTTTCTGGTTCAACCTTTCCAGATGAGATGAGGATGGTCTTTTCCCTTCTGCGAGACAAAGGTACGTCCATCGACTTGCTCCTCATCAGCTGGCCGTCGATGTAGACTGTGACAATGAAGCAATTGTGGGAGTGTGGGGGTTGGTATTTATCAGAAACCGCGATTTCGATGGCAAACTCGGCACCTGACTTGGATTCGATGTAGCACACTCTTTTGGGGATCTTGACGCCTTCATTGTCAAGATTGACTACGGTCTCTTGGTCATCAAGGGGATCGTATTCTATCGCGAGCTCCCCAGCCACTCGAATACGGGCGGCGACATGAGGAACCTCGTCCAACACTGCCATATTGAAGTGGAATGAAATAGGGAGGCGATATGTTGCACAGTGAAAGCCTTGATATGCGGAGTCAAGGAGACTATAATGTGAATGCAAGACGATTATGCGGAAAGGAAAGCCTCCGGCCAGGTGTTGCGAAAATGAGCAACAGCGCTTAGGCGCTACGCTGTGTACCTACAAACCAGGGCCAACACACTGCAGCTTCCCGTGACCACCAGCAATCAAACAGGTGCCTCACTCCCATGGTAAAAGGAGCTCCAAAAATGTTTTGCAGATACCAATAATATGCTTTAGAAGACAAGATCAGTTGAACGCACCACTTTGTGACCGAGCTGAGCCAGTATTCTACATCGAAATTGGTAGTGCGTACGTCCAAGAACAAAGAAAGAACAGGATATAAGCTAGATAAAGCGGAGTACAGAAGCTTTTGTTCTCTCACATATTTTTCTCTTTTGTTTGGTTGGGGATATCCCAACAGTTCGTGGTTTTCTAATATTAATATTTCTAGCGCAAGGTAGTGTTGCCAGTTGCCTCGAGCACGACAACTACTCTTGAATGGAGTCCACATAAGTTATACTACATACCTAGGTTTCCCATAGTATACGGGTCGGCGTATCAAAAACAGCCTGTTGCTTTAAGCTGACAAATTTGGGAGTCCTGGAAATGAAGGAAGGTGAGGATCTCTCTGTTTTGAACATTGAGAGCTGCGATGCAAATGAAGCAAGTGATGTACCAATTGCCAACAAGGGAATATAACCATTATGTCCCTCAAAGCCAAGCGCACCTAGGGGAAAAGAAAGAGTACGTAGGCCATGACTTTTAGGGACAGCAACAGAGCTTCATGCCTTCATATCTGGAGAATCTGGGGGATGTGGGGTCTCGCAACTCCCGAACACTACCGGCAACCAGTCGACTCATCAACGGCTCAGCAACATCAGCCCATAGTTTCAATGTATGAGATGTTGAGAGAAATACTAGTCTAGCCTAAGTCCCACTGCCATTGGTCCGGACGATAGGAGATGCCTGTCAAACCCAACCCACGGCATGGTAGCCTATCATTCCTCCACATTCACCTGCCATTATGATGTCCATGCTACCATGGTAAGCACAAGTCTGGGGTCAGATCTACCTGCAGACATCTAGCTTGACACGTCTAATCCCACCCCAGGAAGAGAACGGAGCCGCCGCTGACCCAACAAGTCCCTGAAGTCGGGGATGAGGAGAAGACTGCGGACTGCGGCCCCGTTTGTGGGGTAGTCGTACCTACGGTATGTACGGAGAAGACAAGTGATCTGGCGGGGTAAAAAGCAAGCATGAAGTCGCGGATCCGTCAATGCCGCAGCTCTGAAGATAGCAGATGGGCTTCATCAAGGTATGTATCCCTACCTTGGGGTCTCCAATGTCGTCCTGTCATCTCCAATCTCAACAAATGCGGCTCTCGTTTGTGGGGAGCATATGATCTATCATGTCGCGTGCATCCGGGCTGCCGTTGGACCAGTTTTGCGGAGGCGACGAGCAGGGCTGAAAGTTTATGTAAGTTTGCGGCTCTCGAGAAAAGCTATCATATTAGAGGAATGTTGTTGATATGATGTATCGGATCACCTTTAGAGGTGGCTAGCCCCTAAGAAAATGAGATTACCACTCCTTAAGCGCAAGGCTACTGATCCAGAAGTGTCGGTATATGGTGGGTGCCTGGGAAAGTCGCCATGGGCCCCAAACCTTGAAGAACGACGCGCATCTTTCCCATGTGGCCATGTTCAAAGTTGGCCGTAAATGGAAAAGGTCCAGAGCGCTTACATAGAACTTGAGCCTGGGGAGAGGCTAGAGGTTGAATCGGAGGCGGGGTTGGTGTGTGGGGCCGTCCCCGCCTTTGCCGGCGAGACGGAGACGCAGCGGAGCCGCAATTGCTCATGACCACCAACAAACCTGCGGGTCCGCGAGCCAAAATGCACTGCACAAGGTTCCAACGTCTCGTCGGTCTTAGGGAACGTCACGGGGGGTGGTAGATGGGGAGAAAAGCTAGACAGGATTGGGAATGTGTACTCGGGACTAGGATGAACGGGTGCCCCAGGAATTGGAGAGCCACTCATGACCTTGTCAAAACCATAGACAAGAACGAGGGCCAGCTCTTTCTTAGAACCTAAGTGCGGGGTCAGTTTAATGCTCGCTCCCCTTTACGCCGAGCGTTTCGCAGGACCCTCCTCTAGTCTCCCAGCAACGAGCAGCGAGAGTCCATAGTTTCAGAAAAGAACAATATATTCTGCGGTTCCTCTGTGGAGTTTGAAGAGGCTCGCGCAAGATACACCGAAGGGGTAGGTGAGGTCACAGAGGTGTCCTGTTTAGGGTGGGGAACCACATTGGATGGCACTGTAGATGTGAAGATCTGAGCACGGCCCTCCAGCAAGAGACCAGGTAGTGTTAGTGCGATTGCTGGCAACGCAGCCATCGAGGAAACGAAGATTGGACATCAATGGACCTCGTGGATATCTAGATCCCGTAAGGTCAAGGTGGGGTGTGGCCCCCGGACTGTAATCGACATTAGGGTAGCCAGTATCAATGAAAATGACTCGGAGATTAAACAAGTATGCCAGTATGTATGTTTAAACAAACAGCTTCTAACGTCCTACACGATGTCGCAGCTCGCTCAGGTTGGGCGGGGGGCGGCTTTCCTGTGAACCCTCTTGAAAGAACAACAGTCATAAAAGAATGCGTAGAAGGTAAATGTATTTTTGATACTCCGTGCAAGTGGCATCCATATTGAGAAACAGTCGAATGATCATCTCAAGGACTACGGAAATGGGGTTGTCATGTAAACAGCGCTTGTTGGCCACACAAGCTGAACATACTGCGCTGAGGGATAATTGATACCCTGTGCAACTCCGCGGCCTTAGATGGACTGAATGAATATGCAGAAAACGTACGTCCATCGGCAGGCGC
Source organism: Fusarium miscanthi (assembly GCA_014898875.1). Lineage (NCBI taxonomy): Eukaryota > Fungi > Ascomycota > Sordariomycetes > Hypocreales > Nectriaceae > Fusarium > Fusarium miscanthi. The sequence goes on from JAAVUA010000140.1 coordinate 130,679, forward strand.
TAATACATAGAAGGACTGCCTCAAGTCCGAACCAGGAGTATTGCTAAATAAACGCAACGTGACGCTGGGGTTGGCAAGGATTCGAGTTGCGGTTCGATGTATATTCCCGTTGAGTTTTCAATAAAGCTTATATTGATTTTATAAAGTTTATCCAGTAAGATGAACTATGGACTATCTTGACAATAGTCCTTTTACTCCATACGGCATTATTAGCAAATCACACCGAATGATTAGTTGTCGCCAAACGTTGAAACCGTCCAAGCTCTGTGAGACTGATCATTGATGTGCGGATCAAGTTTGAAGTCCCTAGTGGGAGACCCTGTCTTATTGCGGCACATTACCACTTTCAACTGTAAGTGCGTGTACTTGTACCT